>WSXT02105977.1:0-17750 GCA_011762715.2 Neuroterus valhalla
GGGGGGGGGTTGAAAACAGCCTAAAATCACCAAATTAGATTATAAATTCTCCTTGCTTTTCTCTCAGCTTTGTTCACAAAGTAACAAATGCTTTGATCCCTTGTTGGGAATTAATTTTCCGTTAATTCCATAGTGCACTTACTTTTAGGGACTGGAAAGGCGATATGCTGTAACAGCCCTAGCTAGCAACACGTCACGGGCACGTTGAGCGCGTGGCTAGCGTCAGTCCTGCACTTGACAGGACACACGTGGAGCTTTCCCACGTACCACAGGTCGTGTGTCCCGCTACTCAGCGGTCGATCGTTCCTGCATCCAGTCCATTGCAGTTTCCTACATGCATCCATACATAAACACAAGCATACATACATACAAAGAAAATACTTTAAGAAAATACTTTAGAAAATTTTGTCCGAATTTTTATGCAAAACGCCCGGAAATTTGTTCGAATCCACAGAAAAATTAATGCATTTTTTTTGTTTTGGAAAAAAATGATTTAAAGGTGGCACAAGCCCAATGGAGTTGAACACGTATTTACCGTGAGAAAAAACGATGTTTTTGTGAATTTTATTCAGAAATCTCAATATTAGGCGAATCGAGTTCGAAATTCACTATTTCTCTTCACAATTAGTCGCAGAATGCGAATAAATATTACTTTTCAAATATCAACCCCATAAGTCGGTTTTATAGGGTCCCACGAAACCCCCTTAAGTGAAAAAATGTCTTTTTCAAACTTTTGGCGCTAATTATGATTTTTTTGCAGTTTTTTTCGCAGATTGTTTAATATATATAAAATACGACTTTACACTGATAATTAGATGTTTGAAAAAATTTGTTAGGCAATTTGTTATTGTTTTTAGCAACTTTCTTTCAAAAAAGGGTTAGAAAGTCAAGGTTTTTCTGAATTTTTCAACTTATTTTAAGCGTTTCAGTTAAAGCGAGGTAATACTCAATTAACGTTACAAAAATGATTATTTAAACCATTTGTTAATAATTATAACAATATTCTCTTGAAATAATGCTCCAAAGTTGCGTTTTTTCCTGAAATTTTCAACTTTTTGTCCATCTTTCACTTAAAGTAAGTAATGATTCTATTTATTTAGCAAAAATAATTGTTTTAGCAAATTGCAAATGTTTATAGCTATCTTCTTCTAGATTGAAACTACATAGTTGCGGTTTTTCCCTAATTTTTTAACAAAAATATTGATTTAAACAAGGTATTATTGTTTATGGCTATTTTCTCATCAACTTTGCTTAAGTTCTGAACAAATAATATATAAACATTAGAGAGAATCATATTGCCAAGAGTACTGTATTGTTTTAAGTAAATTTTTTTGTTCTTTTCCTGATGTTAGGAAAAAATTAATTAAAACAAAAAAGCTGAATTCATTCAGTGAAATTTGAATTTCGAATTTTTCACTAAAATTGTGTATCTTCAACGCAAAAATTGAATTTTTAAGAAAGTCCTTCAACTCTCAACCAATCAGTTGAATTTTCGACCTAAAAATATAAATTTTTAATCAAAAACATAATGGTTGATATTTAAAAAGATTAATTTTTATTTAAGATGAAAACAATCTTATTTAACCAACAATAAAATCAATTCAATCTTAATGAATTTCATTTAAATTTCATTCAGTGCAAAGTTGAACATTTCAGAAAAAACCACAACTTTCTAGGACTTATCTAACAGAAAATGGTTACAAATAATGATAAATTGTTTAAATCAGCAGGTTTCTAACTCGCATTAATTATTGAAAGCCATAAGCAATAATGATTTGTTTGAATAATTATTTTTGTTACATTAAATTACATATTAACTCACTTCAAGTGAAAAGTGGGCAAAGAGAAAAATCTCGGAAAAAACAGCAAGTTGCTATCCTTAAGCAAAGAAAATATTATAAGCAATAATAACGAATTGTTTAAAATTTTTTTTTGCTAATTTAAATAAATAATCACTTACTTTAATTGCAAAGTGGACAAAAAGTAGAAAATTTCAGAAAAAACGGCAACTTTGTAGCATTATTCTAAGAGAATATTGTTATGATTATAAACAAATTGTTTAAACAATTATTTTTGTTAACTTTTTTTATTCTTACCTCGCTTTCTGAAACGTTGAAAATAGCTTGAAAAATTTAAAAAAAACCTTGACTTTCTGACACTTTTCCAAGAGAAAGTTGCTAAAAACAATAATAAATTGTTCGAACGATTAAAATACACATCTAAGTATCGGTTTAAGGTATCATTTCATGTATTTGAAACAATCTGCGTTGATAAAAACCGCAAAAAAATCATAATTAGCGCCAAAAACTCGAAAAACACATTTTTTCACTTATGGGGGTTTTTTGGGACCTCATAAAACAGACTCATGGGGGGCGAGATAAAAAGTAATATTTTATTCGTATTCTGTGACTAATTGTGAAGAGAAGTGGTGAATCCCGAACTCGATTCACTTAATATTGGGAATTCTGAATAAAATTTACGAAAACGTATTTTTTCTTATGGGAAATACGTGTTATACTTCATGGGGCTTGCGCCACCTTTGAATATACTAAATATAAATAACCTCTAAATATACTGTTCGGTAGAGAAATACTCGATTTTTTGTATGAAAAAAATTTTTTGTTTGTTTAAAATTTGAATGTGTTACTGAAAACTAATAGCATTGTTGTAATTTCATAGTTGAATTGAACTGTTTCTTATTAGAAGTGAAAATATGTTGTTTTTCTCTGTAGAGTATATAGCCTATACAGATTCAGACGTATTGCTCCAAGCAGAACTTGGTCACACATGTGTAGGAGTTTCAATTGGCGATTAATGGAACGACAATTAAATATGTATGAAAAAATAAACTAGAATTACAACTAGATAAAAACTGAAGAATTATAAAAGAATGTGCCTTGCAGAAGCTTTCCACTAAAAATTCAGAAAAGTTGATGAACATTTTCCCTTTGTTAGAGGAGGAAAAGTCTAGATGGCCCTTATACATCCAAATAATAATTTCAACAAAATTAATAAATTCCAAAAAAATGAAAAATAAATCTGTAAAAGAAGAGGATGAATTTCCTACCATGATTCTTAACCAGAGAGAAGAATTTTCAACTAACATTAATAATATTTGTAAAAAAGGTTAATTGCTGGTAAACAATTACCAAATGAAATTAGCCGAAATACGGATTTTCTAAAATTGTTGAGAAAGTCAATTTGAGAGAAGGAAATATATTTTTGGAGAGAAAAGGGAGTAATTGAATTATAAGTTAAAGAAAAACTGTTTCATTTCTAACTTAATACGATGCATTCTCAACCTTAGAATCAAATTTTCAGCAACGTAAATTATTCTCAGTGAAATAAAAACAAAGTGTCACCGAAGTAATCGAATAATATGGAGATGTTAGTTTTTGGAATTGACCTGTGTTGTTGAAAATGTGAGGATGGAAAGAGAAAGTTGTCGATTGGCTGGTCTATTGAAAAAGGGCTCTTTATTGGAGCACGAATACGTTTCACCTGCATCGTGCAGAACTCTTTAGTTAATTTGATATTTTAATCTATCCATCCATGTTCACATTTTTCGAAGATATGAACGTACATCCACTGTCCTTCCATCACAATATAACTTTTCACCGCAAAAGGGCAGGAAAAACTCTTAAGACCATCATAATAATCCATCGGATAAATACATCTGTGGACATGGGTAGAGGATAAAAAAAATTTTTAAAATGGTGAAGAACTCACATGGGCAAATATGTGAGATTGGGACGATGATCGACCTTCTTCAATCATTTAGAACTTCACCGTTCACAGCACACACATTCTTAGACCAGTAGCCCCATCATCCTTCAAACGGATGCGTGATAGAGGCGACTGTAGAAATTATAGAGCAATTATCCTACTTAGTAACCTGGACAAAATATTTACGGAAATACCCATCAATAAGATCATGGTAATAACTAAGGAAAGGATCTGAAAAGTCCAATATGGATTTATGTCAGGGAGATCATGTTCGTTCTCTTGTTGATCTTGAAAAAGCTTTTGACAAGGTAGACGGAGCTAAGATTTGGGACATTTCGAGAGAGCATAGGGAAAATAGTTGGCTGTTCAAAGCATTAGAAGCTATACATAATAGTAGTTAAGCGAGTGTAAGAGTGAATGGACAACCAAGTGATTGGTTGCTGAAAGACCATATCTTGGTTGAAACTTGAAATTAACATTTCGTTGAAAATTTATTTCATTATAACTTACTAGAAACATTCTGCTTTCAGATTCAGAGACCAACATTCTAGAGTAAAACCTCGTTTGAGTACCAGTAAAGTTGACAATTTTGGGCGGTTTCTGGCATAATCAGCAATACGAATCATAAACAAATTGTATGGTAAGTGTGTTTATCTAAATATTTCGGAATTCCTTACCTCATATAGAAATTCTCTGAATATTTGATATAACATATTAAATTCCAAACTCAAAACCTAAAAAATTGAGAATAAGGGAATAAGGATTCCTGATTTAGAAAAAAATCTACCTAATGTTCATTTTTTCTCTAATGTTTTTATATCGATCTGGAAACATGACGTATGTTCTCTATTTCTTATGCTGACGTTAGTGACCTTTGCACATAACTTTTCCTTTGGAGACTTTATGACGTTCGAGTTATAGACGTCAGCTTTCACCTACTCTCTATAAAGTTATTGTTGAGCTTATACATCTTATATATCTTGAAAAACATTTCCGTGAAAAGTTTCGCTGTTGAACACTGTTATCACTTCAGTTGAAAATCCTCTTTTTCGATGGATAAGATATTTTCTTGGTAGAAAATTCAACCATTTGGATGATGATTGCTATTATTGGTTAGAAATGTTGATATTTCGTTGAAAATTTGTTTCCCCTCCATAGAATATTGATGTAAAGCTGCTCTCTTGAAAAAAATCTTTTTTGGTAAAAAATTTTTCATATTATTAAGCAATCCATCTATTTTCTTGAAGACTGGATTGAGTAGGTGAAGTGCAACCACAGATAACTTACATTTTTGGAAGTCATTCGTTCTGATACGAGCCTGATATTCCTCGCAAGAATTCACATTGGACACCTTAGATCCTTCCCTTGGTTATTCCTTTGGCCATTTTGGAAAGTATTTTGATGAATTGAGACGATAATCGCCTTTCTACAATCATTCGGAACTTCGCCTTCCACAGCACATATCCATACATCCACTTAGCCACAAAAACATGTTTCCGTTACCGCTCTCAAGCATTCTAGCGGTGATACTATACCCGAAATATCATCCTAATTACGGATATGATATTGATATCCATTCTTCTCTCGCCAGCTGCGACTTGATTGGTTGATATATCACCTCCTAAGCCACGAACGCGATGCCCCATGGCCTTAGTGCTACTTCTTCATTTTCTAGTTTTCTTGAACCGTTTCTAAAATAATTTCTTAATTCCTTAGAACCATTTTGCAATTTGTATCTTCTTCGAATTAAATTTGATCTTTACTTGCTTAAGCTTGAATTTTGCTGCCCTTTTTTCAACCCTATGGCAGCCACGCGAATTTCATCATTCTGGCAATCATCTCTAGTTTTCCTTCCGACAGTAGCAGTACCACAGCCTTCAGACGTACTTTTGAAAATTGTATCCCTCTTTATTATTTTAAACATAAGCTGATTAACTACTCTTTGTCACCAATTACTTTCAGATCTCCGAAATGACCAAGTACCCTTTACCGTGACTTTCCATTGAACAGCAACTCAGCCATTCATGTCTCCAAGAAGGATGATCCTTTTGGAAAAAATGCATCTCTAAGGTTTAGAATTACATGAAACGGCTTGTTATCCCGTGCTCTACAGTAGATCAATCAGATTTCGTAACCGGACCTTTTCATTACACCTACGATAGTAAAGACAGCGATGTAATACCTCGACATAATGAGGAAAAGAAGCGTCAAGACTGCCATTAGGAGAAATCAATTAAGGATAACAAAAAGAACGTATTTTCGACAATATAGTTCATTTTTTAATCATGAAGATTAATTTTTAAATAGAACGAATAATTCCCTAAGAAAAAATACAAAATTTCCACAAAATGGTCGAATTTTGGGCTCCAAAAATATTTCTTCTCAACCGAAAATGGAACAGCAACATTTTTAGTTTGAAAAACCACTTTCAAACCAAGCATACAATTTTTTTTCATTTTTTTTTTCTTCAGCTGAAGAAGTTGGGTCTCAAACAGATAAATTAACTTCTACTGGAAAAGATAAATTGTCAACGAAAATTTGAATACTCGAATTTTAATTTGAAAAAAATGGATGTTTCAATAAACGAACAAAATTTTGAACTGCAACTATGGAATTTTCAAAAGGAATATGTTGAAGTCTCAGAGCAATAAATCACTTATGAAAAAAAAAACTGAATTTCAAACAAAATAATTACATTTCTACACAAAATGATGAAGAATCAAATGAAATTGTAAATGTTAACCAGAAGTTGGATCTTATACGAAAAAGAAAGTTTTTTAACTGAAATGATGAACCTTTAACTAGAATAGTTCAATTTTCGACCAAAAATTGATTCTCAGTTAAAAAATACAATTTTGAACAAGATGGTTGAAATTTGAACTAGAAAAATAAAATTTTTGAACAAAAGTGGAATAGTGACATTTCCGGATCGAGAAATTAATTTTATATCAAACACAAGAGTTTTTAACTAGATGGATATTCGACTAAAATGAAAAATGTTTAACTGTATAACATGTATTGTTAACCGTAAAGAAAAATTGTTGCAAAAGAATATTACCTTCCGAAGGAAAAGATAATTTTCTACAAAAAAATCGATTTCTCAACAAGGTATGTGCAGTTTTAACGGAACAATTGAATTTTCAATTGTGAAGACAAATTCCCACTGGATTGTCGGATTTTGGACTAGAAAATATCAATTTTCTTCTAAAAATGAAACAGGTAAATTTTCAGTTGAAGGAATTGATTTTCAATCAAACTGATGATATTTCAGATATAATAATGGACCTTTAACTAGAATAGATGTATTTTAAGCAAGAAGATCAATTTTCAACCAAAGAGATTAATTTTCTACAAAAAATAGGGATTCCCACAAAGTATATTATTTCTCAAAAGAGTAGTTTAATTTGAGAGAAATCAATGTTCAACTAAATACTTGAATTTCCATCGAGAAGGATAAATTGATTCTTAACGAAGTAGTTGGAATTCAACCGGAGGTTAATTTTGAATCGAAATAATGCAACTTCAACCAAAAAGTTTGATTTTCAACAAACAAGTGTATATTTTGAACAAGAAGTTGATTTTTCATTGCAAAAAAGATGGATCTGCAATGAACAATGTGAACAAGATAATTCATGATAGATCAAAATTCAGAAATATTTCTTCTTCGGAATACTTCTTCTACTCTGAAGACTGCTTGAACTACTTTCTTTATTTGGGATTAAAAAGAGGGGACTTTAAAATTTGGAATAATTTTGAATTGGAGGAACAATTTTCCAAAACCCCCTCTTCTGAATCAAAATTATAATTAGTTTCAAATGTTTCTGTTACATGTGAAAAATTCTCTGTTCAAAGTGAATTATACTTCTTCCCTGAAACTTCCTGCTTCAAAATAAAAACTATAATTATTTCCTGACATTCCCTGTCCCAAGTGAGATAAATGAGGAAAAGCAAAAAGAGAGTGATGAATAAATTTTTTTCGAAAATATGAAGATAATAATTCTTTCTGTATGTTCGGGCTGTCATCAATTCGATTACCAAATTTGAATCAACTAAGAAAATCTCACAGAGCTATAAATTTGCAAAAAGTTTTTCTTATAATGGAAAGTAATAAAAATTCTTCCTCTCATAAAGTACAAATGTATTTGAATCTTTCGATGATCGGATTAAAGAAACGTTGAATTCTTTAAATCTTTTTAATTCATAAAAAGGAAAGCGGTCATTTCTCGTATTTTTTCAGCAGAATTTTCAATGGTCTAGGTTAAGTCAAGTGTATTCCCGGTTTTTTCATTGAATTCCTGGTACTTTCCCGGCTTTTCCCGGTCAATGAAATTCCTGGTCATTTCCTGGTCTTTCCTGGTTTCCCAGCCAAGTCACTACCCTGGTTGAATGACAACCCATCCATTCATCTCTCCAAGAAGGATGATCCTTTTAGAAAGAAATCCATCTCTAAGGTTTAGAATGACATGCGATGGTTTGTTATCCCGTGCTCTACCGTAAATCAATCACATTTCATAATCGGAACTTCTCAACACACTACTTTATACTGATAATTAGATGTTTCATTAAATTGTTGAAACAATTTATTATTGTTTATAGCAACTTTCTCTTAGCAAAGGGCTAGAAAGTAAAGTTTTTTTTCTAAATTTTTCAACTTATTCTGAACGCATCAGTTTTAGCGAGGTGATAATCAATTGATGTTAACAATAATAATCGCTTAAACAATTTGTTATTAATTATAACAATATCCTCTCAGAATAATGCTACAAAGTTGCGGGTTTTTCTAGATTGATACTACATAGTAACGGCCTTTCCCTGACATTTTCAACTTTTTATCACTTTTCAATTAGATTAAAGTGAAAATTAATTCATTTTAACGGAATAATTGTTTAAAAATTTATTATCATTGCTTATAATATTTTCTCTGTCTAATGATAGAAACTTGCGTTTTTTTCTGAAATTTTCACCTTTACGTCCACTTTTTACTTGGAGTGAGTTAACATTTACTTGAATTAACACAAAAAAACTTCTAAATCTCTAACTAGCCTTCTCAGTCTCTCATTCACTACACCAAAGTCAATCATATTGTGGCTCCTGTTTCTGGACTATTATACATGCGTATCATTTTATACCTCCGCGTTAAACTGCAATTAAGCCATTCATGTCCCAGAGAAGGATGATCCGTTTCTTCGAAATTCATCTCCTTGCACAGTGGCTCGAAATCCCAAAAAGCTGGCCAAAAATCAGAATCTCGATATTTCACTCCATTTGAGTAATCATATAAGGTTTTTGAGGTCGTTGATTTCGGAAATGAAATCGAAAATCCAAAAATAAAAATGGTGGGCCCGAAATGGCGGGCATTTTTCTAAAATTTCCCACGCATTTACCTAAAAATCAGTAGCAAGGGGTTTTTGGGGTCGCTGATTTCGAAAATGAAGTAAAAAATTCAAGATTCAAAATAGCGGACCCAGAATGGCAGACATTTTTGTAAAAAGCGACTCTTCTTGAAATGGGGCAGCTCGGGGCAGCAAGTGAAAACGGTTTCGAAAAGAAGATAATTTTCCTCAATAGAAACAACAAATGTCGACACAGGAACACGCAGGGAAAAAAATTCTCTTAGTGAACTTTTCCCACCAAAAACTTACTGAATGTGGCACATCAGCGACCCCAAAAACCTTGAATGGGTACTCGAACGGAGTGAAATATCAAGATTCTGATTTTTGGCCAGGTTTTTGGGATTTTGAACCACTGTGCCTTCATGTGAAATTCACTCATTAAATTGAAGGTTACCCTTTTTCGAAAAAAATCCATCTCTAAGCTTCAGAATGACATGCAAAGATTCTTTATCCCTTTCATTACACCTACGATAGTAAAGACAGCGATATGATACCTCGACATAATGTAGAAGAGAAGGGTCAACAGTTTCAAGAGGAAAGGGTTACATAATTTATGGCCAAAGTTTGATGCTCCACCGTGCGCTTAGGGTGAAAATTAAAAATATCAAAATAGCTATGCAAGGACGCGATACGATGGAGGCTCGAACGTCGCAGCGCAACGCCAAGAGATTTATCATGCGCGAGATAGCGCATCGGCTCCACTCTCTATAATACATAAACGCGAATGTATAGAGTACGTGGGACACATGACACGAACCCTCGCAACATATACAGAGTATGCCTATGAATATATCGCCGAGTTTAGTCTCCTCTCCGAATACAATCACACATAAAATTCATACGTGTTACACCCGCCAATCCTTTTCCCGACGATTTCCCTTTTACTATCGCTTACATTATTCACGCACTATCTGCGATAAATTGTCCCAGATCGTTTTATGGACACGAATAAGGGACCGTCCATAAACACATCTTTGATAAAACAGTTGAATTCTCGATTGAAATATAATATCTTTCAATCGGGTAAAAGGTGTATTATTACTGATAAAAAATAGTTGGATCATTATAGAAGGTTGAAAATTCAACTATTTGGTCAACGATTTCTTTAAAGGATTCCTCTATTGGTTGATTATACGAATATTTTGTTGAAAATTTATTATAGTAGGTTTAAAATTCAACTCTATAGTCAACGACTATTTCAAACCATTCCGCTATTTGGTTGATTAAACGACTATATTGTTGGAAATTAATTTTAGTAGGTTGAAAGTTCAACTATTTATTCAACGACTATTTTGAACCATCTCGCCATTTTGTTGATTAAACGACTATTTTGTTGAAAATTTATTATAGTAGGTTGAAAATTCAACTATTTGGTCAACGATTTATTCAAAGGATTCCGCTATTGGTTGATTATACGAATATTTTTTTGAAAATTTAATATAGTAGGTTTAAAATTCAACTATTTAGTCAACGACTATTCTAAACCATTCCGCCATTTGGTTGATGAAACGACTATTTTGTTAGAAATTAAATATAGTAGGCATAAAGTTCAACTATTTATTCAACGACTATTTCGAACCATCTCGCCATTTGGTTGATTAAACGACTATTTTATTGAAAATTCATAATAGTAGGTTGAAAATTCAACTATTTGGTCCACGATTTCTTCATAGAATTCTGCTATTGGTTGATTCTGCGACTATTTTGTTGGAAATCATTATAGTAGGTTGAAGGTTCAACTGTTCATTCAACGACTATTTTGAACCATCTCGACATTTGGTTGATTAAACGACTATTTTGTTGGAAACTCATTATAGTAGGTTGAAAATTCAACTATTTGGTCCACGATTTCTTTATAGAATTCCGCTATTGGTTGATTATGCGACTATTTTGTTAGAAATTCATTATAGTAGGTTGAAGATTCAACTATTCATTCAACGACTATTTTGAATCATCTTGCCTTTTGGTTGATCAAACGTCTATTTTGTTTGAAACTCATTATAGTAGGTTAAAAGTTCAACTATTTGGTCAACGGTTTCTTTAGAGAATTCCGCTATTGGTTGATTATGCGACTATTTTGTTGAAAATTCATTATCGCAGGTTGAAATTATAACTATTTAGTCAACGACTATTTCGAACTCTTCCGCCAGTTTGTTGCTTTACCGACTATCTTGTTAAAAATAAATTTTAATAGATTGAAAATTCAACTATTTGGTCAATAACTATTTCAAACCATTCCGACATTTAGTACAATTGACAACTTTCTTGTTGAAAATTCATTACATCACATTGAAAATCCAACTTTTCAGTCAACGTATATTTTGAACCATTTCGCCAATTTGTTGAATTACCGACTATCTTGTTCAAAATTCATTATATTAGATTGAAAATTCAAGTATTTGGTGATTGGCTTTTTGAAACCACTCCAACATTTGGTTGAATTGACGACTATCTTGTTGAAAACTCATCATAGTAGGTTGAAAATTCCACTACTTTGTCGACGACTGTTTCGTCGAATCTCACTTTTGGTTGATTACTCGACTATTTGGTTTGAAATGCATTTCATTAGATTGCAAAATAAACTATTTAGTCAACGACTATTTTTGAAAATTCCGCCATTTGGTTGATTGAACGACTATTTTGATGAAAATTCATTACAGTAGGTTGAAAATTCAACTATTTGGTCAACGATATTCTCATTGAATTCCGTTATTGGTTGATTATACGATGATCTTATTCGAAATTCATTATATTAAATTGAAAATTCAACTATTTATTGAACGACTATTTAGAACCATTCCGACGATTTGATGATTTATCGACTATCTTGTTGAAAGTTCATTATATTAGATTGATAATTCAACTATTTGGTCAATGCCTATTTTAAACCATTCCGACATTTGGTTGAATTGACGACTATCCTGTTGAAAATTCATCAAATTAGATTGAAAACTCAACTATTTGGTCAACAACTATTCTGAACCATTCCACCATTTGATTGAATTAACGACTACCTTGTTGAATATTCATTACAGTAGGTAGAAACTTCAAATATTTGGTTAATGACTATTTTAAACCATCCCGCAATTTGGTAGAATTAACGAACTTTCTTGTCGAAAATTCATTATATCAGATTAAAAATCCAACTATTTGGTCAATGACTATTTCGAACCATTTCGCCATTTGGTTGATTAAACTACTATTTTGTTGAAAATTCCTTATAGTAGGTTTCAAATTCAACTTTTGAGTCAACGAACATTTTGAACTATTCCGCCAGTTGGATGAATCAATGACTATCTTGTTGAAAATTAATTATATTAGATTGAAAATTCAACTATTTGGTCAATGACCATTTCATGCCATTCCGCCATTTGGTTGATTGAACGACTCCTTTTTTGAAAATTAATTTTTGTCGATTGGAAATTCAACTATTTTGTCAAGGACTGTTTTGAACCATTCCGCTATTTGGTTGAATTAATGACTATCTTGTTGAAAATTTATTATACTAGATTAAAAATTCAACTATTTAGTCAACGACTATTTTAAACTATTCCGCCATTCGGTTGATTGAACGACTATTTTGTTGAAAGTTAATTATTGTAGGTTGGAAATTAAACTATTTATTCAACGACTATTTTGAACCCTTCCGCCATTTGGTTGAATCAATGACTATCTTATTGAAAATTGATTATACTAGATTGAAAATTCAACTATTTGTTCAATAACTATTTCAAAAAATTCCACCATTTGGTGGATTAAATGTCTATTTCGTTGAAAATTCAACTATTTGGGCAACGAATATTTTGAACCATTCCGCCATTCGGTTGCTTATACGACTATTTTGTTGAAAATTCATTATAGTAGGTTAACTTTTTTGTTGATAATACGACCATTTGGTCAAAAATTCATGTATTCCATTTGAAATTTTCCTTTTCATAATGAATCAATCTTCTTGGTTGGAAATTCTCCCTTGATAGACAAGCATTCAGCTTTTTGGTTGAAAATTATACTAGTTTGTGGACAATGCAACTATTTTGTTATAAATATCTGTTTGGATTGGAAAGTAAACGGTTTCGATCGGGATTCGTCCTTTTGCTGGCAAATGCATCATAAGAGCAGGTTAGAAATTTAACTATTCAGTTGATAATACGACTTTTCGATTGAAAATTCATGTATTTCATTCCGAATTTTTCTTTTGATAGAGAAGTAAGCTTCTAGGTTGAAAATTCTTCTAGTTTGTTGACAATGCAACTATTTTGTTGAAAACATCTGTTTTCATTAGTTAGTCAATGGTTTCCTTTGAGATTCATCTTTTTGATTCCAAGTTTATTATAAAAGGTTGCAAATTTTACTATTATGTTGATAATAGAACTACTGTGTCAACGACTATTTCATGAAATTACTCAATTAGGCCGATTATTCGACTATTTTCATACGACGATTATTTAACCGAAAGTTCTTATATTTTATTTCCAAATTTATTGTTTTACAGAAAATATATTTCCTTGCTTGGTAATGTAATCCTCGAACTTAAAATATTCGGCTATTTGGTCGAATATTCTACTAGTTTGTTGATAATACAATCATTTTGTTAACGATATCTGATTTGGTTGAAAAGTCAACGGTTTCGATTGAAATTTGTTCTTTTGGTTGCAAAATCATCATAGTAGATTAAAAATTCAAATATTCAGTTCATAATATGACGATATAGTTTAAATTCCATGTATTTTGTGAAAAAATTTTGTCCTAATAGAGAATTAATCTTCTTGGATGAGAATTTAGCTGCACGGGGTGAAAAATTCATGTATTTGGTTGGAAGTTCTACTATTTTGTTGGGACTTTAATTGTTTTCTTGATAATGAAAAAAATTCATTTAAATATATGCTTTCGATACAATAACAAAATTTTAATTCGAAATTCGTCTCTTTGGTTTGAAGTTTTTTAGGTTTTTTTTTTTTCTTCGTTGATAATAATTCTGTTGATAATACTACTATGTGGTCAACAATTTTTTTTTTTGACGGAAAATCAATCGCCCTGGTTAGATAATAAATTTGAAACAAAAGAACGAATTTTAAACGAAACTGTTGGAACCAAACATATATCTTCAACAAAATAGTTGCGCCCACAACAATATAATTGCAGTTCAGAAAAATGATTGAATTCTTAACCATATCGGTAAATTTTTGATCAACAAAGATATATTTCTAACAAAAAATACAAATCACAAACAGAACAATTGACTCTCCAACCAAAAAACATAACGCCAGCAGAATATAGTTGCACTATAAACAGAATAATTGGAGTTTCGGAAAAGAGTTGAATTTTGAAACAAAAATAGCTGGATTTTTGAACCTGCGAATACAAACTTCCGACTGAACAGATTAATTTTCCATCGAATGGAAAATTTGGTATATATTCAATAGATTTTCAACCTAAGAGTCGAGTTTTCAACCTAAACTAACAAATGTTGAACTGAAAGAACGAATTCCAAACATCAGAAGGACGAATTTCAAACGACACTGTTGACTTTTCAACCAAAATATACATCTTCAGAAAAAAAGTTTC
Organism: Neuroterus valhalla; assembly: GCA_011762715.2. NCBI lineage: Eukaryota > Metazoa > Arthropoda > Insecta > Hymenoptera > Cynipidae > Neuroterus > Neuroterus valhalla. Next base: position 14,685 of record WSXT02105977.1, read on the forward strand.
ACTTAACAAATAATGGAAGTTTCGGGAAATGATTGAATTCAGAACAAATAGCTGAATTTTTCACCTAAAAATATAAGGTTTCAACCAAGACGATTATTTTTCTGTCAAAAAACTAAATTGAAAATAAATATACTAATTTTCAATGAAGTAGTCGTATGTATTACCAACTAAACAGTTAAATTTTGAACCTACTGTGACGAGTTCGCAACCGAGAGGATGAATTCCAATCGAAACCGTTGACTTTCAAACCAAAATTGATATTTTTATCTGAATAGTTAATATAGTTAATCTCCTAGAATAGTTGAATTAGCAACAAAATGATTGAAGATTCGACAAACTATTAGAATTCTCAACTTTATAGGTAAATGTTTGACATACAAGGATAAATTCTCAAGCAAAAGGATAAATTTCCTATAAGAAAATATTCTTGAAGTGGAATACATAAATTTTCAACCAACTTATTGTGAAATCAACTGAATAGTGATTCGATAAAATAATGTACCAAATAGTCGTGTTATCAACTAAATAGTTGAATTTTACCCTATTATGATTAATTTTCAACCAAGAAGAGTAATCTTCTTTCAAAAGGAATATTGGTAATAAAGTAAATGATTTTGAACAGAAGAGTCGTATCATCAACTAAATAGTTGAGTTTCCAAGCTACTATGATGAATTTGCAACCAAACGGACGAATTCCAAACGAAACCGTTAACTGATAAAATAAAACAGATATCTCCAACAAAATAGTCGAACTGTCAACAAAATATTTACAGTTCGGAAGAAATGAATAAATTTTTAACCAAAGCTTTTAGTTTGACCTACAAGAAAAAATTTATAAGATGAATTCTCCACAAAAGTAAATCTAAAACAAAATACATGAATGTTTAACCAGATAGTCATAAACCTAACCAAATAGCGAAACTTGGTAGAATATTCGTTGGCCAAACAGTCATATTATTAACTTATTCGTCAAAATTTTGAAAATTTGATGATGAATTTTCAACTAAGAGGACCGATTCCAAACGGAGCTGTTACATTTTCGACGAAAACAGATATTTTCAACAAAATCGTTGTTTTTCAAATTTAATAGATCCATTTCTCACCCTATAAAGATGAACTTTTAACCAAAAAGATAACTTCTCTATCAAAAGAAAATATCAAACTTGAGTACATGAATTTTTAGGACAAAAGTCGTTTCATCAACAAAATAGTTGAGTTTTAAACCAACTGTGATGAATTGACAACTAAATGGATGAATTCCAAACGAAACCGTTGACTTTTCAACCGAGACAGATTTCTCCAAAAAAATAGTTGCAAAAAACAAAATGATTGACGATTCAACAAACTAGTAGAATTTCTAACAAAATGGCTAAATATTTGACCTACAAAGATAAATTTTCTATGAAAAAACTAAATTGGAAATAAATTACATGAATTTTCACCTAATAATGTCGTATAATTAACCAAATTTCCGAATTGAATAAAAGAGTTCTTGATCGAATAGTAGTATTATTACCTGAATAGTTGAATTTTCAATTGAAAATAATGAATTTTCAGCCAAAAGGACGAACTTCAAATGAAAATGTCGACTTTGCAACCAAAGCGTATATCGTTGAGAGAATCGCTGTATTGTCAACGAACTAGTAAAATTTCAACCAAATAGTTGAATATCTGAAATATGTACATGCATTTTCAACCAGGTAGTCGTAGATAGTCTATAATCATTCAAATAGCGGGATGTAATAAAATAGTCGTTGACCAAATAGTCGTATCATCAACAAAATAGTTCAGTATTCAACCTATTATGATGAATTTCCAACCAAAAAGGCAGATTTCGAATAAAACCGGTGACTTTCTTACCAAAGTGGACGTTTCATCGAAATAATTGTATCTGTAATAAAATGATTGAAGTTCCAACATAATAGTTGAATTTCCAACTAAAAAATGAATTCTTGACGTAAAAATATACATTCTCAACCAAATTGATCTATCCTTAGAAAAAGACAAATTTGGAATAAAAAGCATACGTTTTCAATTAATAAGGCGTTTTATCAATCAAGTGGGTAAATTTTTAGCCTAGGATCATGGATTCTCGATCAAAAGGACGAACCTTCAACGGAATTGACTTTTCAACCGAAACATTTATCTTCAACAAAAAAATTGCTTCCTCAAAAAAATAATTGCAGTTCCGAAGAAATAATCAAGTTTTTAACCAAATAGCTAAATTTTAAATTGACAAAGATAAATTCCCAAGAAAGAAGATGAGTTTTCAACCAAAAGGACACATTCCATTCAAAAATGTTTACTTTCCAACCAAAACTTATGTGTCCAAAAAAATAGTTGTATTGTCAACAAACTAGTAGAATTTTCGACCTAATAGCCAAATGTTCGAACTACACGGATTCTATGCCCAACGAAGAAGATACATTTCCTGTTATCAACAAATTTAAAAACAAAATACATGAACTTTTAATGAAATAATCGTATCATTGGCAAAATTGCGAAATTTGATAAAATAGTCGTATTATCAACTTAATAGTGTAGTTTTCAACCTATTATAAAGGATTTCCAACCAAAAATGCAGATTTCGAATAAGACCGTTGAATTTCTCACTAAAGTGGATTTTTCAGCGAAATATTCATATTTTAAATAAAATAATGGAAGTTCCAACAAAATAGTTGAATTTTAAACCCAAGAGCTTAATTCTTGACCTACAAATATAAATTCTAAATCAAATTGATGAATTTCCAATAAAAAGGCAAATTTGGGATAAAATACATGAATTTTAAAATTTTAATTTCAACAGTCGAGTTTTCAACCTAAAATAACTAATGTCAAACTAAAGGGACGAATTCCAAATAAAAACATTGACTAATAATGAAAACAGATATCTTTAACAAAAAAGTTACAATGTCACCAAATAAGAAGAGTTTTCAACCAAACTGTCGTATAATCAACCAAATAGCGGAATGTTATAAAATAGTTTTTTACCAAATAGTTGAATTTTCAACCTACTATAATGCATTTCCAACCGAATAGTCGAGTAATAAACCAAATGGCGAAAAT
>WSXT02105978.1:0-11313 GCA_011762715.2 Neuroterus valhalla
TTGCTACGGGCCGAGTTGATTGGACGAAACTATCCCCTCTCTTTCCGACGAGACTGGCTGAGTCCACGCGCTAAGGTCGTTCTGCAATCTGTACGATCAATTATTCATTGTCATCTGAATGTTCTAAAAAATTAGGAAGTTTGTTATTTGGAGTTAATTGCGTCGAAAGAACCAAGTTTGCACATCAGAAAATAACAGAATAGTTACATTGTTAATAAGATTGTTAGAAAAATTGTCAATTACATTGGGTGACCGAATGCGATACTTAACTTTCATTTTAAGGTAATAAATGATCGATTCCATAGTAAAATCGTCGTTTGTTTCATCATAAATGTTTGATATGGATGATTGTTTCTAAAATACGCTTGAATAATTTATTAGCTCTCATCGTTTCAACTAAAAAACTCTTTTGTCAATATTTCGTTCAAATTTAGTGTGAATCAAGTGACTTATTTTCAAAAATCGGTCACGACAGTTCGATGCGGAATTAGATTGCCTTTTACTTCAAAAAAAAAATTCAAATTGGATTACTCAAAATGCCAAATTTTGAAAGAAAAAAGATCAGTTTCGAACAGAAAAGATGAATTTCCAACTAAATATTTGACTTTTAAGAAAGGAGAAAGAAATGTTCAACTAAAAATTAATTTACAAACACAAAGTTAAATTTTAACAAGATACTAAAAAAATTACTGTCCTACCAGGAAAGGTTAATTTTTAAACATAAGAGTAAATTGTTCAAAACTAAAGAGTTAGATGTTTTAGAAAAAAGTTCATCTCCTTGACTTTGAAATTTATAACATTTAGTTGAAAATTCAACTCTTCTCGAGTGAAGTTTAATTTCTTTTGTTTAAAAACTCCAGTATTTAGTTGAAGATTCATCTCTTCCGCTTGAAAGTTTGACTATTTGATTGAAAATCCTGTACATCGGAAATACAAGTAACTTCTTAAAAATTCGTATTTATATGTCGATAATTCAACTTTCTTCTAAAAAAATTGGTTTTTTTGTAAGGTCAACTTTTATTTAGGTAAAAATTCATTTTTCCGGTTGAAACTTTCAAATTTCATATTTTATAGTGATTTTCCTGATTAAAAATAACTTTCCCGGTTTAAAATACAGTTTTTTGGTGAAAAATTTGACTATTTGGTTATAAATGGAATCATTTTAGTTTATTTATTTTGAACCTCGATTTATTCCTCCATCCCACGGTGGAGCGTGCCAGATTTGAAAATGTTTGTTGTTTCCAAGAATTTCATTGCCTAAAAGTCAGCTTGCTACTTCTGAAAAGTGTCTGAAAAACATACCCAAGCCTCAATAGTATTTTTCCTCATTATAATTCTGGATTCCAGAAAGCCTCAGATCGCTCCTCCTTTCAAATTAAAGGTGGGGGTGTGCCTCGACTGAGTAGGGGGGTACGGTGAGCGAAGACAATGGGGATTCCGTGGATACGGCCGTGAACGTCCTAGGACACGTAGACATACGGGGTGCGTGACCTAATCACCCGTTCTCCGGCAGCGCCGCAACGCTACGGCGAAGTGAATAGTGGACTAGTGACGATTCTGGTGGGGCTGGGGAACCCTCGATTCCAGTTGGGTGGGGATGATGACGGGAAGGGAGTGGAGGGTGGGGATTGGCGTAACGGCCGACACAAGCGGGCGAAGAGGGAGAAGAAGTATCCTCGTCAGACGCGCACGTCGAGCCACGCGTGACTCATTTGCTAGTAGTTGCCCGGTAAGGTTCTCGCGGGATTCTCCGGCATGAGGCAGCACCGTACGATGCACTCGTCGCGCGTGAAAGCCCTCAGTGACTCTCAACAACGTTAACGTGATCGGTCTACTTTTGGTTCTCGTTCTAGTGATATCAAGTGATTAAGTGTCTGTGGTAGTGACTGTTTTTTTTAGTTCTGTGCTTTTATTGGATAATTTATCTCGTTTTGTGGATGATGGTGTTAGCATGTTGAAGGATTTTGGATACGTTTGAGAGGAAAGGTAAATTTTCTTCTGTGATGCTGTCGTTTTTCTTAGATTCTCAGAAGCTGGTTTCATATACTCCAGTCCGGAATTCTTGTTCTTGAGGAGATGAATACAAAAGCATAGAATTAGATTTTCATTTTCTCTTTATTATAACTTGAATTTTTGGATTTCTTCTGGTGACGTTTATTTACTGACTATGACTTATTCGAAAAATAATTATGTTTTGATGTACTTTGAAATTTTTTTGAAAATGTAACGATGCAAGAATTCGTTTGTTTAAAGAAATACTTGCAATAATAATTGTTAATGAGTAATTTTCTCCGAAATGGTAATTCATTGTTGCTTATACTAGGATAAAACTTTGGTGTTTAAATTTACTTGAAAATGACGGTTTGGAAATAGTTTACTCCAGAAGCTTTTGCGCCGAAGTAAACTAAATAGTAAGAAATCACGAATCTGTAGAATCTTTATATATTACAGAAACAATGGAATTTTTTTCTAATTTTTCATTTATTATTAGTTTAACTATTTTCTATGTTTTTAAATTATGTATTTTTGCCAGATCCAAACCTTCATTGATCCAAAAACTAATTTTGGAAAGATTACTCCACACTGATTAAAATTCTTGTTTGAACTCGATAATAGAATAAGGGTTATTTGCAAGGCGTAGAGTAACATTACACTGCATAATATGGTAGTTTTCAAATACTGTTATTGTAATTTTGGCATACATGTACTGTAATGTTTCGGAAAAATTTTGTTTTCGGAGGCAGCAAGAATTGAAGCTTACCGGCCGAAGTTTCTTAGTCGGGTACGCTACGCACTAGACGAACAAGTTACAGTTCGATTGTGTAATCAATTATACAAAGTTAGATTAAAAATCTAGAATATTCAAATTTTACTTATTTTTATTCGTTTCGTGATCTTGATTTGGATTCTTGATTTATCATTCCAAAAATGGTCGAACCAGATTGATGTCAACGTTTTAAAACGAACTTAATCAAATCTACCTCTGAACTAAATTTTAAATTGATAACATTTATCAATCCTTAGAGAAATATTAGTTGATAGTTTCAGACTTTCACCACATACGATATGCGGGATTGTTCATTACAAAGAATTTCAAGAAGAATCTGAGAAACTCTCGATTAAATGCGATTATCTGATTATTGTGACATATAGCGTCGCATTACCCCGCAAATATACTCGGGCGTATTCTCTCGCAAACACAAGGCCGATACGGACTTGTGGTTCCTACCCACTCAGTTTTTGCGCCTTGCGCAATGCACGCGGCTTCCGCGAGTCGTCTCAGCTTTTACAAGTAGGCTGACTGAGAGAATATTTGTGGGGTAGGAGGTGGAAGGCAAGTGGGAGGTTGGCGGGAACTCCTGTGTGTCGAAGACGTGGGAGGGAGATGGAGAGGTCATAGAGCATGCATCGAGACTAAGGACAAACAAATGGTCGCGATACCGATGGAGAAATCCCCTTAATTGACATTAGATCTGCTATTGGTATAAACGAAAAGAGGAGAATATTTTTATGAATATTACAGTTGTAGGTAAATATGAACGATGACGATACCTAAAATGTGATTTTCAGCTGGGAATTTTATTATACGCGAGATTACCGTCTATAGCTATTCTGTTATGCAGTCTAGGTCTAGATTATTACCTTCATAAGGACTGATAAGAAAAGCCTAACAATCTACGGGTTATTTTTTGATATTCATGATATTAAAATAGAAAGTGGGGATAGTTATATCTCGGAAAGTTCGCTGCTGCTCCGAAGAAATTGGTTGGCAATTTGCAAGCTTTCTGACTTTTTTTTGTTTGTTTTATAATTCAAGAATTTATTTCCTCTTTTTCTCTCTCTTGACTCAAAAGTCTTTTCTGGGGTAAAATTCTAATGTTTTGTAGAAAATTATTCACTTAGGGTATATATTTGATCTTATTGGATAAATTCGTGTATTCTTGTTTGAGAATTGAAAGCTTCTTTTGGCTGAAATAGTAGCTATTACATTTTTTTTTCTTTTTTTTTTTCGTCGAATTAATCTTTTTATCGAAAGTTAAACTGCTTGTTGAGACTCGAACTATTTTATTGGTGATTATCAATTTAGTTCAAAATTTAACTATACTGTAAAAATTCTACCATTTGTTTGAAAATTTAACTATTTACTATAACTTTCGCTTGGATGTTCAACTTTTTAATTGTAAATGAACAGGTCTAAAACTAACTTTTTTCTTTGAATTCAACTGCTTGGTTGAAATCCAGCCTCCCTGGATGAAAAGGCAGGTTTCGTGGTAAAAACTCGTTCGCTTCCTGAAACATTAGACTTTTTTGCTTGCAGATTCATCGCTTAGTAGAAAACTAATATCTTTCGGTTAAAAATCCATTTTTCAGTTTAGATTTGATCGTTTTTTCATTTAAAATTGAAATCTTCCCTTGGTTAATATAATGGTAGTTAATATCAACGAGGTGGAAAGTTGAACTTCTTCATCAGAAATTTTATTTTATTCACCAGTCTAGCTAAAACTTCAACTATGTTGACAATCCAATCAATTTGTTAAAAATGTAGCTGTTCTGATGGAAACTCGTCTTTCTAGATTAAAAAATACCTGTCTCATAAATTTTCCGATTATTTGGTTGAAAAATCAACCATTTGATTGAAAATTCATCGTTTTGGTGAAATTGGACTGTTTTTCCATTCGGAATTGAAATCTTTACATAGTTGAAATTACTAGGTACTTTTAGATTATCGGTTAAGAATCAATCTTTTTGTATTGAAGAATTCAACTATAACAAAATAAAACGACGTCCCCTTTTTCAAATATTCCTCTTATTTTCCCTGTTTTAAGGAAACTTTCCCTTTTTTGGCTTGATAGTGAACTGAATTGATAGAGTCCATGAAGAAACTCCGTCCATTTTCAGAGAAATGTTTATTTCTTTTGCTAAGAAATTAAGTTATTTTCTTGAAAATCTAATTATTTTGTTGGAAAGTGATCTTTTTGTATTAAATATTCGGTAAATAGCAGAATTTTTTCGATACACATAGACACTCTCAAAAACGAATTATTTGTTAGAAATTTGAGGATCATGTTTCAAATTTTTTCTATTTTTTGTTGGAAATTTGTTTTTTTCTTAACGATTCAACTATCAATGCTTGGTAGAAGATTCCTCTTTTAAAGTTAAATCTCCTTCTCTTTGACTATAGAAATCTAATTATTTTGTTTAAAAAAAGTTGGAAATTCGTCGATTTGGTTAGAAATTTATGTAGTTGTTCAAAAAATTTTTTTTTTCAATTTAACTATTTTTATTTAAAATTATAAATATTTTCATGTTTGAAATTACTTCTGGTATATCCTCCGTTTAGAATTATTCTTTTCTATTGAAAATTCAACCATTAGTTTGAAAGTTGAACTTCATTGAAAAAAAAATTATTCTTTTGTTAAAAGTTGATCACTTCAGTTCAAACTCCAACTATGTTGTTGTGGAAAAATCATCTTCCATGGTTGAAAATTCAACTATTTATTCGCAAATGCAATACATTCTGACTCAATCTCAAATGTTTTCATATTGAATTTAACATGATACCTACATAATTTTATTAAAAAGAATTTATTCCTCTATTCTTTCCCCCTTTTTGTTAAGAGTAACAGTGATCCGCCTGTTTTGAGTGAGAGTCTGACGAAATATTACGTTTCTATGTTATGTGTTTTATTTAAGACGTTAATCAAATTAAATCGAAACAAAAAAAAATACCCAAGAAGTAGATGGGCGGTGTTTGTATTATTGTGACGTCACCCTGGGGTTTAAGCTTCATGTTATAAGTGACGCAGGAGAGGGGTGGTAAAAGTGTTTAAAATTAATAAAATAAAATCCTTCTCTTTCAGTGATCTCTGACTTTTCTTTGTCAACACCTTGAGCATTAATTATCATTAATTCATTCATTACGCATTAATTATTATTCTCGCTTTATTATCTAGATGTTGACGCGTAATATCCATGATATATAAAGTTAATATTAAATGCCTCTTTTCGCACTCTTGGCTCTATAAAAAAAATCAAGCAGAAAGTAAATCCTCGACCGATTTCCATAATCTCATGTTCTGCTGATTTTGCAAGTATCTCTTGCCGTTTTTTTTTCTGGTGGAACAATCTCAACCGAGAAGAGTTTGTCTTTCGCTTTTACTGAGGCTTAGCGAAACATTGCATATTACTTATTCATACAAACACGCGTATTGTACGACGTCGCTTTTTATCGTCAATAAAGCCGTCTGACGTTAACCGTGATGATTCAGCCGTTCGCGCGGAATTTTTTTAATCCGTCGCAAGGTCTCTCGCCGCCGCGCTGCGCAACGCTATCAAAGAAAGAACGCGATGACCTTTGAATTTCTTAGCGGACCCAAACAGTGGCGCATATTGCGTTTCCTAATGGTGGGGGGGGGGGGAGAGCTTATTCTTTCTCGAAGCTTTCCCATTCCCTTCCTAAGAAAACGCAAACTCAAATTTTGGAAAGTAAAAAAAATATCCTTTTTTCGTCCCTGAGACGAATTCTCGACAGAACTGTTGAATCCTTAAAGTGAAGATAATATTTTTTAACAAAAAATTGATTTACAACCAAACAATTGCATTTTTAACCGAAGAAGTTGATCTGAAAAAAAATGCTTCAATCCAGGAGTTGAATTTTGAACCCGAAAAAATGGGTTTTTCAACCAAATCCTTTAACTCCATAGCAAAAACCAAAATTATTCAATTTTCCTCGAAATATAAGCGTTTTCGAAGAACAAGTTGTTTTTGAACCAAATACTTCCTTTCAACGAGAATTACACAAATCATGAATCTTCAAGAATATTTTACAAAGTAGTTCAACTTTCAACCAATTGGTTGATTTTTCAATCGGAAAGATGAATTAATAACATTCAGTTCAACCGAAAACATGGAATGTCAACGAAGAAGATTAACGAATTTTCTAATAATTGAAGAAATTCCATCTTTACATTTAAAGTTAAGGAAAATTCTTATCAAAGAATAGATTTTTTACAGAAATTGGAATAGGCTATTTTTCAAATCAATGAATTTCCAAACAAAAATAAAACGAATAGCTGACCAAAGAGTAAGTCTTCAACCAAAAAAATTATTACTAGAAAATAAGTTTCACTTTTATCAAAGAAATCGAGTATTTAACTATTTTCCTAAGAATTAGTCATTATTTTTTTTAACATTCAACTGCCTGGTTGGAATTGAATTACCTCGTTTAAAATTCATTTTATTGTTCAGAGATAAAACTTTCTTTATTGGAAACTCCGCTTTTTTTCTTGAATAAAAATTAATTTTTCCAGTGACCATCAAGATTACATTTAAAATCCACCGTTTTGGTTGGAAACTTAATTATTTTGTTCCAAAGTAGGTTTTGGTTTAGAATGCATTTTTTTCATTTGAAATAAAAATCTTATGTTGTTAAAATGTCAGCTATTACACGTTTTATTGAAAATTTATATTTTTGGTTGTATAAATTAATTGGTTCAATGTTGAATTACATTTGACAAAATTAATTTTTTGTTTGGTTCGAGGTTCATAATTTTAGTTGAATATTCAATTATTTGGTTTCAGATTATACAATAAAATCAGAATTGAACTATTTTGTTAACTCAAAACTTTATCGTTAACAAATCTTTTCTTTTTCATCGAAATTTAAATGTGTGTTTGATTCAAATATTACCTTCTTTGGTTAAAAATTTGACTGATTAGTTGAAAGTTTAGGAACTTACCTAGAAATTCATTTATCTTCAGGATTCAACACTCTAGTTGAAAATATTCATGTATTTTATTGAAAGTTTGTAAAACATTAAGCTTCTTTCTAAAAACTTTTGTTGCTAAAAATTGCATGATTCTGTTCGAAATTCATTTTTTTGCCCAGAATTTATTTACATGCTTAAAAGTTAACCTTCTTTGTGAAAAATTTTGCTTATTCGATAAATCACCTTGATGATTGGAAATTCATGAATTTTCTTTTCAACTTCGTCTCTTTAGGAGGGAAATTGATCTGATTTGTTTAAAATTCATCTGTTTGGTTGAGGATTCAACTATATTGTTGAAAATTCGTCTGTCTTAAATAAAGTAGACTTGTTTAAAAGAAATTTATTTCTTAAATTGAAAATTAGACAAAATTGAAACTTTACGTTTTCGGTGGTGAAGTTATATTTTGAGAAAAAAAAGTGAAACCATTTGTTTGGAAAATCCTAGCAATTTTTTGGAAATTCGTCTTTTGGTAGTAAGTCAATCTTCTTTGATGAAAATCCATCCTTTTTGGTTAAAACTGGGTTTATAATTCAGCTGTTCAGTTGAGAATTCATATATTTTATTCAAAGTTTTTTTTTTCTTGAAAATATAACTGTTTTCTTAGAATAACATTTCTGGTTTGAAGATTCGCCCTTTTGAATTGAAAATTGATTTGTTTTGGATGACAGTGAACATATTTGTTTTTAACAAATGACTGTTTTTGGTTGAATAATTATTCTGCTTTGATTGGAAATTTGCCTACTTGGTTGAAATACATCTTTTTTTATGTTGCAAATCAACCTAGTTTCTTGTAGTCATCTTTTTTGCCAGAAGTTCCACTGTGTTATTGAAAATTCGGCTTTTCGAATTGAACATTCAACTTGTCAGTTTGCAAATTTAACTTCCCTCTCAAACCTCCGTCGTTTTGGATATCAAATTTATTATAGTAATTACAAAAATTTCATTTCTTCTTGTAAAGTGACAACATTGTATTGTTATTCATTTAATGAAATTTTTTAAACAAATAAAGATTTTTGTCAATTTTAATCGAAAGGAATTCCTTTCTTTCACCAGAATGAATTTAAAATCACGAAGAAGAGTCCTCCCCTATTACTACTTTATCAAAGAACAATAATTTTTCATTATATAAACTATTTCACAAACGATTTCACAGCATTACTACTTGTCAAATAATGGTTGCCTTTTCTGCGAAATTAACTGCTGACGATTTGAAAAGGACCTTATTTATTAGAAGACCTTGTCAGGCGCAACATTCGTTGTTCATTTTAATAAATATTCTTTCTAAATTGTGATTTTTGGTAGTCTCAACAAATAGTTGACGTCTTTTCGACGGAATCAATTTTAAGAAACATAAACACTGCTGGTAAAGCCACTATCTACTCTGAAGTTTGAACTGTTTGCAAAAACGGTGGCGAACTCTTTGGAAATTACAAAATCAAGGATTCTTCATACTATATTCAAAAAACGAGAATTTTAAAAATTTGTCGCGTAAAAAAAATTGTAGAAGTAAAATGAAATTAAATCAACTCCGCCTATGCTAACTACACTTTTTGGGTTAGTTCTCACAACTTCGATGAACGAATTTGTTTCAGTGTATTTATCTATACGCAGCATTGAAACAAAAGTTTACCTCAATGTTTACTTCATCAGAATGTAAACAATAACAAAAAATAGACGCATTCTTAGGCATAAAGTACCTGTTTTATAATTTGGCGCGAGCATCGAAAACGTTCACCGTCACTTTGAAACAGCTGTGTTTCTCCGTTACATAAATACAGACCATGTGATTGAAAAACGGCGTACGTATTTTGAAACAGCTTATTAATGGATATACTTGAATCGGAAGAAATGAAAAATACAGTAATCCCAAATTTACAGTTTGAGCTATTTCAGATTTAAAGTAATTGAAATTTGTGAATAAGGGCAATAAAATAAATTACAGGCTTTTGACCCAGATGAGGTGACAAGCCAATTTTCGCGAGTTTCTAGGTTATGAATAATCATTTTTTCTAACGTTTAACATTTCATTAGAGTTATAATTATTTTTATACATAAAAACTCCAACTTCCGAACTTATTTGTAAAATTTTCTTTATAGACCAATATAATTTCACGTAATTCATCAATTTCGTTATTTGAAAAAATGTTTCATAAATAGGACGTGTTTTATGATAAGTAGTTTTACTTACGGGCATGTGACGGTCTGTCACGTAACCAAATATTGCATGTGAATTTATCCGGCGGTTTTATAATTACGAAAATGAATTTATAGTGCTGAAATTTTTGAAAATGGTTCAAAATATATAGGCGCACGTCTTCCTGGCCCACGTAAGTTTTTATTTCGTTCATTAATGCAATTTCATGAATTTATTATACTTCAGTAAAGGCTCTAGAGCCCTGTTATCAGTTACATTAAAAATTTTAATTTTATGAAATTGAACTATTTAAAACAAAATAAAAACTCAAATGGGTTAAGCTGTGTCTGGCTGTCACATTTTCTCAAGCAGATACGCTGAAAATCGAGTTATCGTAATTGTTCCGCTTGGCCGGAATGCCCGTCACAAGAACAAGTCAAGAAAGTTGAAACTCTATGGATAGAAAACTGCTCGAGTGGTTGGAGAAGGAGCTCAGCGCTGTTGCCGGTTCATTCAATTCTGGGTGTATTTGTAGATTGCAGGATGTATGTGTAGATGTGAAATGTGATTTACATATGTACATGCACACATACTTTACTTTTACTTGAGAATACATAGAAGTGATATAAACTCATGCATATGCACGCACGCGTGTATACGGAATCACCATTATCGGCGACACGGCCTTGGCGCTCAGTGTCGTGTATGTATACCACGTGGTCACTCGATTCTACGAGTATGCTGGAACATCCTGTATTTTTATGTGATACTTCACTTTTGTATGAGTATGAAGAATTATTAATGAAGAGTCACAATGAAACGCGCCACTTAGGTTCGAGAAATTGTCGTCTTTCGACTCCAGGCAAAGAATCTTTGCTCCAGGATGAGAGGCAATCGCAGAAAAAAAGAGATTAAGTTTACATCGATTCCAGGTGAAAGATTCGCTGCAACAAAAATCCACCTTGTCGATTGAACTTCACTTGAAGCGGAAATGATTTCGTGATTGTAAATTTTGCCCCGATAATATTCCGCTCGTTTTTGGACAAATTTGTTTTGAAGTAGCGAGAGTTTTGATGCCAGCGCTTTCTAACGGCAGTGGAATTCATTAAACTGGAGCAGAATGTCGATTCCTGGCTTTTAGTTGCTTTTTTCTATGTGTTGTAAAATAGGTTTTAGTTTTTCAACAATACAATGCATTTGTTGTCTCAGAGTGACATAGTTAGATGACGTTAGAATATTATTCTCTTAACCTCGGTTAAACTTTGGCTGAAATCTGTTTATAAATACCTATTTTTCTAAACGATAGTGGTAACAAAGTTACGTTTGTAATTAATAGTCCAAGAGCCCAGCAGGAAAGTATACCTTGAACGCCCGGACGATTCTAACAATTTTCAAATGATCCGCCATAA
>WSXT02105989.1:0-11313 GCA_011762715.2 Neuroterus valhalla
ATATATATCAGATTCCTGCAGTAGACTGGTGATCTCCTGAGTGTGAAAACTCAACCAATATTTTCGTCAAATATACTTGTCTGAATGACAAAATGGAACTTACGGCAGTGAATAGACTGGCTCGAAATTCATTGATTTGAGTAAAAATGAAAAAATTAATTAATGAAGAATCAGGAGTGAACAGAACATATTTTCTTCATTTCAGATGACACCAATGCTGATCAAAATTACATTAATCAGAACGGCGGATTAAAAAATTTGTCACCTGATCAACAAATTGACACTGATAAAAGTGAGTATGTCCATAATTTCATATTAGGCTTATTTTCCTGGAATGTCAAACTGGAACACGCTTGTTGCATGATTAGAAATTCAAATTCACAATCACAATATTTAATATCTCTACCATCTATATCATTATTTATTTCATCCATTTCCCACACATCAAACAAATTCACTATCAGAAGTTTTCAATTTAATATTAACTAGGAACTCTGAAATTCTCAGAAAGTTTTTCCACTTTCAATAAAATTCTTTTTTTTTTAACTTCTTTACCGACGCAGCTTTTCCGCTTGCGATATTTAGTTCATTTCAATGTTGGAAACGCGATGGAGCTATTAGTAGGAAAGCGGTAGTTTCCCCAAGGTTCGTAAACATCGTCCATCGTCTCACAAGAGCTCTTCAAATGCACACAAAACGTTGAATTATAGTCTGAGTAAAATTTACTGATCCTCAAGAGAACCCGACATAAATATTTGCCAAGAAACACGAGCATCATTAATGAAGTGCACTTCGCATCTTCTCTAATAGGTATCAGATTTTTTTTAATTATTCCACAATTTTACACTTTCTGTTCAAAGAGGCGTATTATGAAAATAGAATACTGTACTCAATCAATTTCTATATAAAGTTGCGACCTAATTTAGCTGCGTCGTCCAATGATCCTTCAATGATCTTTCAAAAATTTGTTACTAGTGACTCTTTAATGATCATCTTTTTTAAGAGTCTCCCAAAATAAATAACGAAACACGTCTATCTGCGGAAAATCGAACGACCATCGAGTCACTGGATTACTCAACCGACGCTGAAGTTGTCAGTAAAAGGATGCCGTGCGGTTCGCGCAACCGGAGGAACCGCCGAAACCGGAACCGGAAACGATTTCAACTACCATTGACATCTTCAGGAGACTCTCCGAATAAAGAAGACCAAGAAGGGAACGAATCTTCCGAAATTGAAATATCGACTGATACAAGTGATTCAACACAAGTTCAAGAAAATTCTGACAATATACTTGAGAATAAGGAAGATTTAGCAGAGGCTAAAATAAACGGAAACGTTGTTAAAGTAACGACAGAAAGTCTTCCTCTGGATGGACTTCCTTGTCAAGACAACATGTCCATAACCCGATGGAGACCCAGACGCAACAAGTTTAAACTCGAAAAAAAGATTCTTGACACTGGAACCAAAATTTTTGAGATAACAACCATCAGCAACCATCCTTTGGAAGCCAAGTTTGATCACATACCTGGAGTTGGAATTTTGGAATCAGGACATGCAAAATCCGAAAGTTTATCAACTAGCATGACCGTATCTGAACCTTTGGAACCTGTGAAACCTCTTTCGAGCAATGTGTCGAACAAGGTCGAGACCTTTAGCGATCAAGGCTTCGCTCTTGCAATCTTGGCAAACAAGGTACACAGTCTCGACATCCACGAGGTGAGCGACAGTGACATCGAAACTGATAATAGTCGACATGCCATCATCGTCGAAGCTGAATCAGATATAGAAAGAGAACTTCTTGGAGAACGATCTAACTCTGAAGAGTCCAGTACGGACCAACAAGGAACCGAGGCAGAGTCTGAAGCTAATATTTCCCAAGAAGATGAGAACAAATTAAGAAATTTTATTGAAGGATTGAAACTTCCCTCCACTCAAAGCATCAAAGAAGATCAGGAGAGTCAAAAATTAGAGTCCAAGAAATTGGAATTGGAAATGCCACAAAGAAGAGTTAAGAAGCGTCCCGCACTAGAGTCTTACCCATCCCAGACTCAAGAATCCAACAGATTTTTGGAGATTATTCAAGAAGAGGGAGAAAAATTGTCTGATGATGAGCAACATATAAGAGATTTCATTAATGAAGAGATTGGTAAGTTCAGGAGGGATGACCATGATCAGAGAAAGAGGCAGAAAATGGAAGATGCGGATCCGGAAAGTGAAAAATTTGCAAGAGATGAAGATAACGCAGAAGCGACAAGTGAAACCAATGATAAAGAAGAGGAAACAAATATTTCTGTTACAAAAAGTGAAATAGAAGGCTTAGTTGTGGAAGGAAACCCAAGTCAAGAAGGATTACCTGCAAACGATTCTTCGAGAGATGTGGACCAAGATTCACCTAATAAAAAACGAGAGACAAAAGAAGCTCACATCAGTGTTAAGGACATAAATACCACCTCTTTTGAACCTTTTACACTATCCTCTCAAGATTTTATTTCATCAGCTGAAGAAATACAACCAGTTCAGAATCTGCTTCAACATCCTCACAAAACTTCGTTCTTACCTCATCATCATTTGAGACAACAAAGTTTCTACGATCCGAGATACCACAGTCCCTTTCAAGTTTTCACTTCCTTAATCCAAGGCAACGTAGTATATGATATGTACAGATCTAAACGTCCACCTACACCACCAAAACGAACTGTAAGTTTTGGAACTGAAACTGAGCCTCTCCGACCTCCCACTCCTCCAGAAATAGATTATCCCTTGCCGGAAGTTCCTCCGCTTCCGAATCGACTCAACAGGTTCATGGGACAATCACCTGTCCCTCCAATTCGAAACAAATCGATGCGTTCTTTCCACCCTCGGAAATACTTTCCAAGTGAAGAATACGTTTTAAATCCACAATTTTCAAATAAGCAGCAACCATTCTTAGGAGATCATCATGAACGATTCCTTACCGCTTACAAATCAACTGAACTTTCTGAAACCAAAACTGTAGAGTTTGTCCGAACTTTACTGACCGTCTTATCAAATCACGAAACAACGAGACAAGACGTGCAAGATGTCCTCTGCAATTTCGATCTTAAGCAGTTGCCGCACAACATCCGCGAGATCATCGACGATTTAATGGCGCCAAGCCTTTGTGGCTCTACCGAGAGTGACAGCGTCACCAATTTATGTAATGATGGCAAGTTTGGCAGTGATGCGAGCCTTGCAATAGCGCATGACTACGTACACGATGTGACGTTCGAAAAATTCCCAGAGTATACCCACTCGACCACACCCTGTCTAAGCGTCCACCTACCACCTAGTGAGCCAGAAGAGGACCAGTGCCAAGCGAAAATCGTTAACGGAGACTCTACTTTCCACGAGGAGAAAAATTCTTCCAGTTTGATCAGTAAAGAATATCAGGAAAGTTCGGCTTCCTGTGATGGGAAGTTGTGCGAAGAAAGAAAAGAAAATATTTGCAACTCTTCGAATGAGCGGAGAACCATAGGCGATACGCTGGCCAAATTTGATAATACCAACGACTCCGAAAGTTCAATCAGTGCTCCAAGTCCCGATTTTCAAGGTCAAGATTCTACCAGCAGTTCTGCTACCCCTAGTACTGCACGATACAATCCTAAAAGATCATCTCTAGATATATCATCAGATATTGAAGAGGAGGAAAAGAAAACACTAGAAGATAAAAGATCACCTAATCCGAAACGAAAACTAGCTCTGCTGAAGACATCTGAGGAAAATTTTAGGGATAGCAATAAAGCAGAATCTCCTCAGCCTATCCCTTACTCACCTGTGGAACATCTCTACTTTGTACCTATAGGTGCAGCCCAAAACAAAAAGTGCGACAGTCGACCGGATTTGTTAAAAGATCTATGCATCAAGAAAATCTTGTCCATGCCCTATGGCGAACAAATTATTAATCAACTTATTAGTCAACTTGATGAGGAAATTATGAAAAAACAAAGACCAAAGACATGGATGGGCGTTCCAACAACTAAGAACCCTAACATATTAGTTTGTTTATCACCTTCACAACAAGAAACTGATATTCAAAAAGATGCTGATAAATTGTTGGATCTTCATACCAAGTTTTTAAACAGACGCTCCTATCATAATGATCAACCCCAGCGAGTCTCTCCTCCTAAATACAAAGTGGATATCACCCCAAAATTGTCTGAGTTACAAAGGTACCAAACAAACTTGACTGATGACAATTTTTCTTACAACAGGCTGCTGAATATTATCAAAGAAAATCCGGTAACTCCTCCATCTGAGGTGAATCCTGAAGATTCCCAGGACCGCTTAAGGGTTACTCGACTGACTGATTGGCTGAACCTCGCGAGACGCGATTCCGCTGATATCTCGCAATGGGCGAGAACTAGTGCGTCTGGCGAACTATTAATAGAACAGCTGGAGAATAAACACGAGACTTCTGATAAGGGGTTTAACTTGATACCAGGCATCAGTTGTAACAAAGCCGAAGTGGGCGGAACAGCGATGAAAAGCGATGCAATTAAATGGGAAGAATTAAAAGATAACGTGCTAAACAAATCAGAGACAGTTTGTGAAAATGGCGTCGGGAAGAAATTTGGAGAACATGCTCATTATATTAATAGTGCCTTAATAGTACGTTCGCCCGAGACAGTTTCACCTGTTCGATGCACGACCCCACCACGCAAGAGTCCGATTTCCATGAATAGCGCGATAATCAACAAGTTGCCGAGCACCGCTGAAGGTAGGAAGACACCAGTTAGGAAGACTATCGATCCAAAGCAGAATGTCAATCCGGCTTTAATCGACAATAGGCCTGAAGTTCCACCCAAGATCAAGAAAGCTGTGACTGTTGACAGGTCTTGCATAGATACGACTAGTATTTTTGATAAGGTACCACCCAGATGTCATCTGGAGGAGAAGAAGTATCAGGATATGAGCAGTGCCAAAGAAGTGACTCCTAAGGATATTATGGAAAATTTGAAGCAACTGCAGGCTTGTATGAAGGAACCGCTAGGTGAGCGTAGACGGTATTCTTTGCCTCCGGAGTATTTTGATAGGCAGTTGAAGTATATTGAGTTGCTAGAGAGTCAACTGAGGGATGTGCTTCTAACAGAAAAGGAGTGTCTTGGCGAGAAGAAAGAAAATTGTTTCAAGAAAGGTGGCGATGAATCTGTTAATAAAGATGCTAATATAAGTCTTGATGGTGATGATAACAGCACTAAGAAAGAATCTTGGCACGAGGAGATGAGGCAGGTAGATAAAAACAAGTCTGAAGTCATTTTCAACAAAAGAGAAGGCACTCGTGAATCATCAGGAAAGGTCACCAATGAGGATGGTGTTCATATGGAAAGTCTCAGAGAAAGAATCGAAGAGTCCCAAGAAGTGTTGAACTGCGAAGATCAAAGTACTTCACTTTCCGAAAAGGTTACTAAGGAAACCCTAAACTCAGATAAAATTGAGCATGAAGTTGTTCGTAGAGTTGAACCTGGAAGTAGGAACATAAAAGAAAGGCCGAAATCTACAGCATATGTGCCAACAAATGGAGAGGTATTTCGGAAACAAATGTACGATGAGTATGTCCACAAGGTTTTGGAAAGGGAGGAGAGAAAACACCATAAGGTCATAAAGATAAGTTCTCATTGCGATCTTCAAAAGGCGGATAAGTGCGGGGAAGGGAACTTGAGTGTGGTGGAGAAAGAGTTTCTAGAAAAGGCTAAAAACAGAATGAATAAATTTGGGATTCATTTGGATGATAGTGATTCAGAGTTTAGTGGTGCTGGTGAAAAAAAGGGAGAGGAGGAGGAGGAGGATGATGAGCTGAGGAAGGCCAGGTGTCTCGTGGATGGCAGGGAGGTCAAGGACGCTAAGAGTCTGCCGAAGCATCTGCAGGAGTTCCTGCAACTTTCTGCCAAAATTCCTGACGAAGAGGACGAGGGTGAGTCTCGTCGTGTAGAAGATTGCTGTGTGCTCGTCGTTTTCGATTGCTGGCATTGCCTTACCTTCCGTCCATTCTTCCACCTGGCCTTGGATTTGCGCTACTGTTGTTCATGAAATGATGGCTTATGTAATGATCTTTTTGAACATATAACTGTTTTTTACAGTTACTAACAAACAAAAAGTGTGGATTTCTTAACGTGTGCCAAAAAGGTTTTGGAAAAGAATCTATTGATTGGTTAGAAAAATGGGGGTTATCTTCCTTAAGGGGGTTTTAAAGGTATTCATGGCACCTGAAAGGTGTACATTAGGGATGGAATTTCGAATTATTCGGAACTGAACGGATTTCAGAATGGAAAAGCGTGAGAATCCGCGTTTGGATAAGTAAAAAAATTGGAATAATAATTCGAAAAGCTGCAGTTTCCAATCAGACAATTTTGAAGGTCCATAATATTATGAAGATTAATTTGAAATAATAATTCGATAGTCCAGTATATTTAGATTTTATTAATGCAATTCATCGGGTAAGAAAATTTTTTTTTGGCCATCTTTAGGGTACCATGTAGGAAGCCGAAATCCAAGTTTTCGACTATCAACCCTTAGCAGATTGTCCACCATCTTGAATTGAGGGGGGGATTTCTTGTATCAAGAATAACAGTCGTATTTTTAATTTAATCAAGAAAGCAGTTCATAACATTTTTCATACCTACGAAAAATGAGTTCTAAAAATTAGTGTGTATGATGCTCCCTCGTATTTTGCTTATTTGTTGCCTAAAAATTGATTATAAAAATAAAAAGAGGGTTGGCAATCTTTTTAGATCGACTATCTTTTTTGATTTTGGTGCTATTGCAAAACTTTGAAGACAAAAATGGTATTTCACACGATTCTCTTCAATTTTTGTTTACAACTTTTGTTTTTTGAGAGCAATTGTTTACTTACATTAAAAAGCGTAGGAATATTACATAGGCAATGAATATGAATTAAAAAAAAATATATATATAAAAAAACTCACGTCAAATGAAAAATTTGAGTCTAGAAATGTTTGATTCTTTCTCAAGGTAATGTAATGAAATTTGAAAATTTATTGAGGTATACATTTTTTTGTTTCAAACAATATAAAAAAATAATCTCAGGAAATCATAGTTCTCAAAAATTATGTTTGGTAAATGAAAATTAATATAAAATAATGTTTATTCACCTATATTATTATTTAAAAAAATGAAGAACAAAATACTGATGCAACGTTGAAATTTTTGTAAGCTCAAAACTTCACTTACAAGAGAAAAGAAAAATTCAAACAATTGGACAATTTTCATCCGAGTTCTTCAATTATAGAGAATAAATACATCTTGAAATGGAAGAAAATCGACATTTTGTCGATATTCTAAAAATTCCATACATCCAGATTCAAACTTTGTTGTAAACCTATTAACAATAAAGTATCAAGTGTGTGAAAATTGGTTGAAAATTTTGCGAAATGCAAGAAGTTTCATTTTCGTAAAATCAATAGGTCGTGAAGGATGGTCGTCAAAATTTCAACGGGTTTCATATATCTCTCTCTAGAGTCTCTAGACCCGAATGAGATCGAGATTAGGATCTTTGACGCTTCTCTTTCATTTCACATTTACAAGGCAATTTTTGCACAATTTTCCATCAGCTTATGTACATTCAAAATCCTTTATAATTATCAGTAGGACAAAACTTGAGTCGCAAAAATCGGACCATGTTTACTTATATAACAAAACGATAATGAAACATAAAAAATCTCAAAAGTAGACCGATTTTTGCGATTCATACTTTGTTTTAAAGCTAATAACAATAAGGTATCAAATGAGTGAAAATTTTTTGAAAATTTTTCGAAATACAAGAAGTTGCATTCTCATAGAATCTATATGCCCTAAACCATGCTCGTGAAAATTTTAACGGGTTTCATATATCTCTTCAAATAAATGAGTAGTAAGCAGGGGTCGTTGAAATTTGAACCGGTTTATTATGAAAATACTAGTCTGTGAGAGTATATTAGGATCTTTAAGCATCTCTTTCATGTCACATTTACAAGGCAATTGTTGCACGATTTTATACCAGCTACATGTACATTCAAAATCCTTTACAATTATCAGTAGAACAAAACTTGAGTCGCAAAAATCGGATCATTTTTACATCTATTACGAAACGATAATACGAAATATCAAAAATCTTTGAGATAGTCCGATTTTTGAGATTCAAACTTCGTTGTAAAGCTAATAACAACAAGGTATCAAATGAGTGAAAACTGGTTCAAAATTTTGAAACATGCAAGAATTTGCATTTTCGTTGAATCAAAAGGTCGTAAAAGATGCTCGTAAAAATTTCAACCGGTATCATGTTTATAGTCAATAATAATGCATTTCCGTTACGTTAAGTTACGTTACGTTACGTTACGTTACATGACGTTACGTTACTTTACAGCGACTTTTTGTGAAAAAGGTCTCTATCCACGAAATCTCTCTCTCGTCGTATAAGGAACTTCATCCAAAAAAATGTTTGTATCCAATGAATTGTAATAATACATATGGGAATCCGACTAAATATACTGAACTACGAAGGAATGTGGTTCAATTCAACTCGAAGCAATTTGCTTTCAGTATCGAACGCGTGGGCGAGTGTCGTTAGGAAAATGTTATCCCTAAAGCCATGGAGCTTTGAGAAAATAGAGAAGATAAAAGGGGAGGAATCTAACCAGAAATACCATAATAATTTTTGTACCAATCTGGACACAAAATTTTTAAAAAATCCTTAATTTTAAGATTGCACTCTGTTATCTATGAACTCGTTGTTTCAAGAGCGTATCTCGAGAAAGTGTTATCTGGATAGACACCAGAATAGACAGCCAACGGTATTCTAAATATAATTAGTGATTCGCTCCTGATTATTTGAACGATGGGCGGTGTTTTGATAGAATTTCCTCCCGCCGGTGTTCTATAAATAAATGTGCTGTATTATTTCAACGCGATATCATCAATGAAGGTAGAAAATACGAATTTGATAGTTTGTGTTATGGGTTCTTTGCGTTGAATTCAGCGTGTCTGTATGAATAATTGGGGAGTATTCAAAAGATTTAATGAACCATGGTTGCTGCTTGTTTTCTATAGACACGTCCCATTTATAAAATAAGCTTGGGGGCGAGGTACCGTACTGTAAATTAAGTCGTGTTACGTCAGTTGTCCGTCGAACACACCTCATATCAAACTCTCGGATTACATCGAGAGCCAAACACTGGTTGTTGCTTTCCTACGATACAATGGAATTGTTGTGTCGTTGATTTTTTTCCGTCCAATTGTGTAGGCTTTAGCTCTCACAGTGGACGAGAGGGTCGAGTATCAGAGTTTTTGTGTTGCATCAATTGAGGAAACTTGTATCGAGAGGTAAATGCAAATTTTTCCTTCTATCTACTCTGCGGTGAAAATCTAGCTCAGTGAAAATTTGAATTTTCATTGTTATTTATTTGTTTCATTCTTTATGTACAAGGAAAAAAAACAAATTTCTTACATAAAGTAGGTCAGATACAATCCCCATTTCAAATCCCATAGGGGGTGGAATTCAACGCTGTGACTGGTCACAGAAATATAATGTAGGTCGTACACCTTCCCCTTTTTCCAAGTCTCGTGAAGGCGGAGTTCACTCCTATGACTGGTCATGGAAATAAGATAGGTGGCACACCGTTCCCCTTTTCCCAAGTCTCGAGGGAGGCAGGTCGTACACATTCCCCTTTTCCCAAGTCTCGTAAAGGCGAAAGTCACCCCTATGAATGGGCATAGAAATAATGTAGGTGATACCCCCTTCCTTTTTTCCTAAGTCTCGAGGGGGTGGGAAGTCACCGTTGTGACTAGTCATAAAAAATAATGTAGGTTGTACCCCTTCCTCTTTACCCGAGTTTCGTGGGGGGGGGGGAGTCAACGCTGTGACTGGTCATAAAAAATAATGTAGGTTACACACTTCCACCTTTTCCTAAGTCCGGTGAAGGCAGAAAGTCACCGCTGTGACTGGATCTGCGCCTGATTCTTGCAAATTCTTCCGAATCATTTCACTTCAAATTCTTTTCCCCCGAATTCTTTCGCATTTCTTTTAATCATTTTGAATTCCATTAGACAACTTCAGATAATCGAGAACCCTGAACAATCTTTCTTAATTTTATCAATTCATTTTGAAAATCTCTGAATTCTTTTCGGAATTTCTATGCATTCCTATGAATTTTTTCGAAATTCCTTTCAATGCCTCCAAGTTTTTCAGTATTTCTTCAAATCCATATAGGTGATTTTTTATTCCTCTCTCGAATTATCTTGAATTTCTTCGAATTTTTTTGAATTCCTTCAAATCTTTTTTTGATAGATTCAAATTATTTTTATGACTTCCCGCGCGATACCATTGATTATTTTGAATTCCTTGAAATAACTCTGGATAATTCTCTGAAATCATTTTAATTCCTTTGGAATAACAAGGATTTTTTTTTAATTCTTATGAATTATTTTGAATCCCTTTGAATTATTTGAAGTCCTTTGAATTATTCTCAATTCCTTCTAATCCTTACAATAACCTGAAGCCATGCAGACTTTTTGAATTCATTCAAATTTTCATTTTATTTATCTGAATTTCTGTCAATTCTTCTGATTATTTCAATTTTCGCAATGCATACAATTTTTTTCAATTTAACTGGAATCTTTTGAATACTTCTGATTTCTCCCAAATCACACCGAATGCTTTCTTAATCATTTGAATTATCTCGAATTTCTTTCATTTTTTGGTAATTCCTCCAAATCATTTTCAATTACTTCAAATTATTTCCCTGAGTTCCTCTGCAACCCCATAAATCATTTTGAAGCTCTTTGGATAACTTTGGGTAATTCTGTTGAATTATTTCGAATTCCTTCGAATTCTTCGAGATGCCTCCGAATCCTCCTCGATTTTTCTGATTCCTGTGACTCATTTGAAATTCTTACGCATTCTTCTGAATTTTTCCGAATTATTTTGCAGTCTCTGCAATCCCCGTGAATTCCACCGAATCCGATGGATTTTAATTGTTTTTATTTTCAATTATTTCTAATATAGCATGAGGACGTGAAGATTTTCCGGATCCATTGAAAGCATATTTAATTTGTCTGGATTGTTTCCAATTATTTTTATTTTCTTCGCATTCTTCCAATTTATTGAATTATTCAATGATTTCAATAATTTCGAATTCCTTCAAATTTTTTTTCTTTGAATTAGTTTCCGGACTCGCTCTGCGATTGCATGAAATATTTTGAATCCCTTAGAACAACTTCAAACAATTTTGATGAAGTTTTTGAAACAGGGGCGGATCTAGAAAAATATGGGGAAGGGGGGAGGGGGGGGTCAAAATCAGTGAG
>WSXT02106000.1:0-11313 GCA_011762715.2 Neuroterus valhalla
GGAATCGAACCCACAACCAGACAGCATGGGTCCAAGGCTCATATGCCTTAACCCCCACGACCAACTGACCGCTCCAAAATTGTCAGAGTTATGGTATTTTAAAAATTCAAAAATATATAGGAAAATGAGAATTTTCAGCCAAATCACGCAAGATTAAAAAGAAAGTCAAGAGGAAAAAATGTTCCTTTTTGGGAGCCCTACAAGATCGTGAATACAACTTTTTGAATTTTCTCAGAAAATCAAAAATTCCTATTCTGATCGCACAAAGAATAATGAAAACTAATCTGTCAACACGATATCTTTCGAAAGAATAATCATATTCGATCGTGCTTTGGCGACCATTTTGGGGAACCAAAAAGACGAGTCGAGTTCGTTAACCAACTATTTCGGATCGTAAATGCAATTGGGGAGCATTTTGAAAATTTTTTGGACTTTTTATTCCAAGATTTGAAAATTGTAGGTACGGTTTCTTGCAGCAGGTAAAAAGTGAAACAATTTATCCTCGTTATTATTATTTTTTTTTTATAAAAACAAAATTGTCATTGTTGTGGCATTTCCAAAGTTCAAAAATATAAACGAAAATGAGAATTTTTAGCCAAACAACGCGAGATATGAAAAAAAGTTTGAAGAAAAAAGATGTTTTTCTTTGGGGAGCCTCCCAGGCTGATCTTAACAACTTTTCGATTTTTCTCACAAAATCGAAAATTCGAATTATGGTCACACAAAAAAGAATGGAAAATAGAAAGATTCATTTTTTGTCAAACCATGCAAGGTGCGGGAGAATAAAAACTAAACTTATAATAATAAATATGAACTAAACTTGTGCACGAAAAAAAAATCTACAAATTTGTTAAAATTAACTTTTTGATAGAACAAGTAGTTTTTGCTTCATTTATGAAAATTCATTTACGAAATACAAAAAACGAAGTTTTGGACAATTAACACGAGCTTAGTTTTTATTTCAATTCTACAAAATGAAATTTGAAAATTGAATTTCTATAAAAACTACAAAACATGTGAAAAAAACCTGGCAACATGACTTCTCTACCGTTTTGTACAAACTTTGATCAAGTGCGCAGTACGAGACACGCGATGAGAATGTATTCGTTAAAGCCGGAGAAGCTTTAACAAAAGAAAATTTACACTCATCAAATCAAAGTAGTAGACATTCCGCTTTTGAGTTTCACAAGCTTTATATACAACTTTAGGGAGGTACAAAGGCCGAGCGCGTAGCGCGAGGTAAATTCATAACGGAGCGCGGAGCGCGAGGCGAGATTACTATCGAGCGCGAAGCGCGAGAACCGAAAGACGCGCGCCATAGGCGCGCTCAAACTTGCGAGCGAAGCGAACTGCGCGCGAAGCGCACGATGAGAATGTTCCCGCGCAGCGGGCAGATTTTTTCCACTGATTTTATGTAATTTTGTTGGTACAGAGTGACAAAATGCGTTTTTACATTAAATTACATTGTTTTCAATAATCGAATAGCACATACCGTTCAGGAAATACTTCCTCTACTATGTATATTTTTCGGAAGGCTAAGCAAGATACGAAAATAGTCAAAAAATAAAAGTTGTTCACTCAAAGGAGATCCACGACTTCGTTATAAATAACATAGCCTCACAAAATCCCAACCTCAAAAAACTCCGTTCTTCTGGCTTTCATGGCATTGAAAAATATGTTGAAAAGAAAGGCGTGCTTTATTTTATTTTGACCTGAGATTTAGATTTTTGGGCGTTTAATTCATACCCGTAGTCGGAGTTCTGAAATTAGTAACCATTTTCCTTGTAGCCTCAGAAAACGTTGTTCTTTTCTTTTTCCGCATTGCATAATAATTAGACAAGGACGTGTGCTTTATTTATTATTTCGACTGCAGATTTGGATTCACCTACAAAAAATTCATAGGAACTTACTACTCTGATTGGCGAGAATATCAACATTTTCTGTCGCAAGTTTTTACGCTATTATTCTCTGTAAAGTATGTCCCCCAACACAAAGTATTGGGCTGAGCAGACTAGGAGAGACAATTCTCATATATTTTTTCATGCTGGATCAAAATCTGTCTTCGTAACAATGAAAGCAGCACGTGTTTCTTCTCTGCATACATTGCAATGCAAGAAAAGGCGAAAAACAACGTTTCTGAATTTGGAAAGGAAACAGTCTCTTATTCGAAAATTTCAACCACGGATCAACATTCAGCGCCCAAAAATCCATAGAAATTGACTCTCCTCATTCGCGAAAATTTTAATTCTTTTGCGAGATCTTATGCTCTCATCCTCTGTGCAGTCTCTCCCCCGCCACAAAGTATTGATCTAGCGGAATTAAAGAGACAATTCTTGTGTATTTTTTGCCGCCGAATCCAAATTTAGGGTCGGAATAGAAAAATGGAAGCATACCATGCAGAGGAAAAGTACCATAATTGTTCACCCTGGAGGAATATACAAATTTGCTGTTGACTGTTTTCGAAAGGTCGAATAGTTCATGTTTCATTCACGATCATGCACTCACAAAAATAAAAAAATTTCCATTTTCAGCCAAAGAAAAGGAGACGAGAACAAATAATAAATAGAAAAATTGTTCATCTTGAAAATCATCTCCATAGAAGTAGAGGTTTGCAACAGTTTTGCAATATTTGCAACTTTGTGTATGCATCACACTGTAAACTGTATCAAGCACGCAAGTTGACGAGCGCGAAGCTCGAGATCCAGATATGAGGCTGTGTAATCAGAATATGAGAATAGAAGATTTTCTTCTCATCACAAAAAAGATCTAAGCGTGGGTTATGAATCCTTCATTTTCCAGATAATTTTAAGATAAAAATAAACATCTGCCTGCTGCGTAGGCACATGCTCATCGCACTCTGCGCGCGCAGCTCGCAAGTTTGAGCGCACTGAGGGTACGCATCTGCCGAATCTCACGCTTTGCGCTCAACATTGAATGGACCTTGCACTTTGAACTCGGTCTTTGTACTTCCCTGAATTTGTTTATAGATCTTCTGAAAGCAAAAAGCAGAACGTCGGCTGCTTTAACTTGATAATTGAGTGAGTTCTCCTTGGCTAAAGCTCCTTCGGCTTCAGCGAATACGTTCTCATTACGTGTCTCGTGCTTCGCACCCGCTCTATAGTTGTTCAGAACGGAGCGCCGTACCAAAGGTGAAGAGGGCTCTTGTGCAAAATAATCAAGAGGGCCTTTTTTTATTGAAAACAAACATAGGGCACTATGATATAAAAGGCTTTAATAATTGAGTATTTTCTTATTTCCTTGCATACATATATTGAGAATCGTACATATTTTTCTCTACAGACGTTTTTTCCATACTACGGGTATAAGTGTCGTAAGAAAAAATAAAATATTCTCCTACTTGAGGGCTCCTCGGAGTCAGGGGCCCTGGCACACCTCACCGCTTCCACTAGCCTTGGTACGGCCCTGTCATAACATCTATAATATTGAATGCATGATTTGATTTATATACCTCCATCCAGGACTGCTTATTCAGATGACGCAAAACAACGCATGGATTTTTTCTCATTGAATAAAAATTAAATTTAATCATCTTGTTTTTATGATTTTTATATTTTTTATGATTTTTGTTCCAACATCTTTTTTGTATCTTATATAGTTTTGCTAAAAACTCTACTTTTTAATTGAAATGTTGTTTACGATTAAAACTAAAATAGCAGGTTCGAGGATCAAACTTGAAGATCTTTTGACTGTGGACAGTTTTCTTTGCCAACATGTTCTAACGCCTTGTACATTGTGTCATGTCAATAAACGGATGCAGAAGAAAATAGAGATTTTCTTTAATTGAATAATTTCGGTACATAGAATTTTTTCCCTATCTTGTGGAGTTTGGCCACAAAATCGATTCTTTTGTTCGTGATATTATTTTTGCTAAAAAAACAAAAGCTACGTGTCCAATTTAAAAATGTTTGATATAAAATGTGTAGATATTTTTAAGTGACCAATTTTTTTCCTATCTTGTAAAGTTCGGCCACAAAATGGATTTGTTATTTTTATATTATTTTTTTAAATAAAACAAAAAGTACGTATTCTGTCAAAAAGTGATCGACAGCAAATTTGTAAACTTTTTTTACGGGAACAATTTTTATTCAACAACTTTTCTCCGTGTCTCTCGTAGATTGCTCGGAAAATGGAGTTTCTTATTTTTGAGTAACGAACTTGACTTTTCTATTTGGTTGCTTGAAACGTGTGCCGAAGGGCGATCCAATTCGATTAGTCTTTCTGAAGTTATGCGATATACAGGCGATGATAACGACGACAATGACAACAACGACAAACAAAAATTTCGTTGAACCTGTTTTTTTGGATTCAGGGGGTCGCAAAACGCGGAGATTCCATTATCTCCGCAAAAGCTGATTAACACATAAAACCAATAACTTCTTGTTACAGTGAGAATGTGAAAATTCATTTTTTGGAGGAAAATATCTATGATAGCTATAAAAGCTATGATGAAACTGTATTAAAGAAAAAGTATGTCACTCAAATTATGTCTACAAATTGGCTTAGAACGACTTGGAAGATACCATATTTCGTGCTTACTTCTTTTCATAGTGTGAAGCGTATACAGAGTTGCAAATATTTCCAAACTGTTAGAAACCTATACTCTTTAGGATATTATGAAATTTCTTCTAATTTTTTTTTAATAAAGTTTCAAATCATTTCACTTAGAGCTCTATCGGCCTTAAGAAACACATTCTCATTACAATACTCGCCCTTGAGATTCTTATCTTGCATGAGTTGGTTAGCGAATGGAATTTTTACGGTTAAAAAATGTTATCACGAATGAAACGAAAAATATTCGTCTTCTTGGAGAATAATTCAAACAAAATTTGTGAAACTTTTTCTGGCAAATATTTTTACTTATTACAGCGATAGAATTAGAGAGAATAAAGAGTGTTCGGATAATTTATTTATCGTCGATTGAGCTCTATTCTGAATGCAGAGTCTGTCTGAATGCAGAGTCTGCGAAGTATTGCAAAATCGACTCTCGAACCTTTGCGTAAATTTTTGTTGCACGAAAACTAATATAAGCAATGAAATGACACTCGTGACACTTATAAAAATGCTTCTAGTATAGCTTTTAATGGAGATAAAATAAATAACCTATTCAAATGAGAAGGGCGTTACACATGTAACTGTGAAGAATTTTAGGTGAAATGCACCCTAACAGGGAAGGTTTGAACCGGTAACGTATATATAAGAAATTAAATCCTACCTCACAAATCATCCCTTGTATGACTGCTACGGCGTAAACATGTGTCTCACAATAAAATATCTGGTCAGATCTACGAACCTGCTTAGGCACCTTGATAAATTATTCAACTGAAATTTGCCTTGCTCGTGGCAGAATAGGCTCGAAAAGGTAAACGTGGCTAACGAAATTGACGAAAAGCCTAGACGAGCGATGATCATTTCTCTGAACCTAGTTGAGAAGGAAGAAGATTTTAAAATATACTGTTTTATAAAAGAAGTAAGAGTTAGAAGCAGAGACAGAGTTGCAATATTCGGGATATTCCTTTCAATGTTTATGCGGCAGGAGTGACGAGACAGATATATATGGCAAACATAACATAACATAAAAATATTTCTGTTATCTCCTTTATGAGGATATGTAGCAGGGATATGGAAAAAAGAAATACGGAGGGTCAAATTTGCTTACGAATTGGGTAAGACAATTAATAGAAAGATAGGAAGAAATTGAGAAGTCGAAATAGATCGATTGTATACCATGGTAAAAAATAAAATGGAACTATTCAGAATGGGGAGAAAGATAAGAAGAGTCGACAAGAAAAGCTAAAAAGCAGTAGACTAGACAAGTGAATAAGAAGGAATGAAAAAATTATTGTAGAAATTGCGAAGTTGAAGTACCGTAAGTTGTACCGAAGTACAAAAAGAATTTTCTTCCATAAAAGATGCGAATGGGAATTTGGATATGAGACAAATATTAATGGGTTCAATAAGAAAACTTAATTTGAACGCATGCATTTTTTCATTTCTAATATACAAGAGTCCTCAAATAAGTAACGACAGTTAATCAGTTTCGGAACAGTTGATACGAAACGCTTACATTTGTTATCAGTTACGCTTACAATTGTTAGTTCTCTTAGAAACTCAACTGGGCTATTCACATTACCGAGTTATAATGCTTCGAAAGTCTCAACACTCCAGTAACACTAGTTTCTGGTCCCGTCACTCGAATTTTCGAAACTTGTCCCACAGAATATGTTGTAGGCGTAAGTTGCAGTCCTTCCACTATTTTCTCACTTCCTCTTACTATATAACATCTGAAGCTTTGATAATCACTATAATAATTTACATTATCATGCCGATGTACATCTACGCGTTCAAGATTGGCATAAAAATTCGATCCATCACTCAGCATTATTATTGCGTGCCATTCATTAAAGAACAGTGGTGGACGAGCAAGGATATAAGGGTATATGGCACCTGCAAGAACAAAGCTGGGAAGGTTAGCTGGTAGATTTTGTTCTACTACGAGCCAGCTTCCATCGTGAGGATGAAGCGGATGCACTGCCCATGCATCGTCTGCTGCAAACAAAAATATTGATGGAATCTTTGTACACTGAAGAAATAATTGTTGTTGCCAATAAACGCTCAAAATTTTAGGACGCAAATTTATTCTTGAGAGTGTTATTCTCAGTGTGTCAAACTTGATGAGTGTTCTGGCTGTATAACGCGTCTTCCCCCTTCCCATTACTCTTTTCAAAGAAAGAACATTATTTGAAGAGGATAAAAGTGGTTTTTTGGGGCAAATGTATCAAGAAAAATTCATGATTAACAAATGCTTATGTTTCTCCAAATATGAATGAATAAAATCATCGTGTTCAGATTTTTTTTTTCCCACCATGAAATGTTACATGATAGTCCAAGCAGTAGGAAAATTGTTGTGCCAAAAACTATTGCAGAAAACTGACTGCCCCATCAGGAGAAAGGTACTTTATACTTTTTTCGAGTCATGTTCTGGACTCGCAAATAAAATGTCCGATGATGTTATTAACGTTTAAAGCCAAAAAATTTCACTTTTCCAGTTGTTTTATTTATAACATGAAAAGTAATCGAGAAATCTTAATGGCTTCAATTGATAAGTTATAGAAAATAATATTACAAATAAAATGAGCCCTTGATCGACCTGATCGGATAATTTGAGGCCGAGAAAATGAGGGGAAAACCAGGAAATCCAATGCTTGATCAACAATTCAATATCTTTGTTAATTCTGGATTCTGTGACTGAGTTTAATGAATAAGTAGCCGTCTCTATGCTCTATAATTGTTGAAAAGAATAACCTCTGTATAATAATAATTTTTTGCGTAATTGCTATTTCAAATATTTGATGCTTCTAATTGCAAAATGTATGTATGGTGCATCGATGGTCCGATTTCGATTTTTAAAACGGATTTTGAAATGATAACTAAAGCACTTCAAAATGTTCATCTTGGTTTTCAGTAAAATGTTCCTGAAAGCAAGAAAAAGTGATGAATTAGCCAAAGTTGTTGACGAAATAATAAAATCAAATATAACGTGCCGCGTGCTATGCCTCTTCAACCTTCCTTCTTCCCCCACTCCTCGGCTACTTTCGAGCGCTCAGCAGTTTGGAGTCATCTTTGGACATTTTCTTAATGCATTCAGCAACATTTTACTGGAAAACCAAGAAATACATTTTGCTGTGCTTTAGTAATAATTTCAAAATCCGTTTTAAAAATCGAAATCGGACCATCGGTGCACCATACAGACATTTTGCAATTAGTAGCATTATATAATTGAAATAGCAATCACGCAAAAAATTATTGTCATACAGTGGTAATTCTTTTCAACACTTATAGAGCATAGAGACGGCTACTCATTCATTAAACTCAGTTACAGAATTCAGAATTAACAAAGATATTGAATTGTTGAACAAGCCTTGAATTTCCTGGTTTTCCCCTCATTTTTTCGGCCTATAATTATCCGATGAGGTCGATCAGGGCTCATTTTATTCGTAATTCAATTGTCTATAACGCATCAATGAATACCTTTAGGATTGCTCGAATACTTTTTATGTTCTTGATCGAAAAACTAAAAAAGTGTAATTTCTCGGCTTTCAACGTTAATAAAAACATCGGGTATTTTATGTGCGAGGCAAGAATATGACTCAGATAGGATATAAAGTACCTTTATTCTGATGACATAGTTGGTGTCTGCAAAGTTTTCGGCACAAATCACTTATTGAATAATGCCTGTTGCTTGGACTATGATACAAATATGGGAACGTGGCATTCAATGAAAACTTCGATGGGAAAGAAATCCTGAAGTGAATTGAGAATAATAAACTTCATATTGTGGATTAAAAAGTGAGATTGAAATCATCCAATTTCTGAATGTAAAAAGCATATTGAAAAATATCAAGGTGCCATCACTCTATTTCCGACTAAAATGTGAGAAATAAATACTGAAGGAGAATGGATTGCCACATAAGAACATGTAGAATATTAAATTTTCGCAA
The DNA here is from genome assembly GCA_011762715.2 of Neuroterus valhalla. Lineage (NCBI taxonomy): Eukaryota > Metazoa > Arthropoda > Insecta > Hymenoptera > Cynipidae > Neuroterus > Neuroterus valhalla. Next base: position 8,520 of record WSXT02106000.1, read on the forward strand.
AATGATTATATATTTCTACATATAAATCAAGAAAAACATCACGTTCAGATGTTCGTTCTATTACTACATAGCACACGATTTGCATGCGGTAATGTTTCCCCTGAAAAATTCTGAAAAACTAATTTCATACTGTGAATGAAGAACGGAAATTCGGAAACGTCCCTATTTTAGAATGTTATAAGAGCATATTAAACTATTTCAAGGAACGGTGATTTTATTTTTGGATGAAACGTGAAATCTGGGAATGAATCTGGTACAATCTAACAACAACCTAAAGTAATTGTTGTTCAGAAATAGTAATATATTACCACACGTTCATTATTTGAAGAATTTCGCTGCTATTTGTTTTTCCTCGCTACCATATATTGAACGATTTGAATATTTTGAGATATTTTGAATTTGAAACCAATATTTTGGATATTAAGAAGTCAAATTATACATTGATCTTATTATTTAACTTGAAAAGCATATCGAATAATACCAAGGTTTTCGACTGGACTGTTGAAAATGGAGAATGTTGATAAATCTAGTTCCATTCAAGAATATTTCAGTCCTAATGTTTTTGAAAAATTGTTACTTATTTCCATAGATGCGAAAATTGAAATATTTTTCCAAGATGAGTATTTTCATTACCATATGTCACATGATTTTCATGTCACAATGTGGTGTTCGTTGAAAATATTTTTGATGAAAAACTCCTGAAGAAAATTCGAATTCATAAAATATATGTTGCAGAGTGAGAGTAAACTTTGAGATAACAATAACTTTCATATGTAAGGAGCTTATCAAAGAATGACAAGGTGTCTTTATTTCATTTCTGACTAACATGCAAGATAAATGAAAAAAAAAAGAAAAATCCAGTGCCACGTTACAACTTTTCAGTTCAAATTTTATTGAAAAATTCTGAAATATTTCCACCCATACATTAATTGAAACATCGCGTAAGGATTAGTTTTCTCTTCACCATCTGTTGCGTGGAATGACGAAACCTATCTAACGGCTCAAGAAACAAAAAACGAGATAAGATTGGTTCCGATAGTTTAAGATATGCCCTTTCGAATAAATCTACTCTCAACTTTTTCCGATCGAAATTGTAAGAGATCAATTAATTTTTAAGAGCGTTCTTGTAATACTCAAAACTGAAATGAACTATCCGATAGGTTTTGTCATTCCACGCCACACATAATACACGATTTGAAGTTGTCACCACGAAGGAACATAAGGAGACATATCACCTATAGGAATCACGAAGTGGATCGATCATATTTTTCCGGAATAGATCGTGCAGTCGAAGAGCAGAATAAGCGGTGCAATTCTGGTTTTTCGCGCCTCTTCAGGAAAAAATATAAAGTACTTTTGTTTTGCCAGTCGTACATAACAACCACGTAACCTAAGGTTTTGTTCTTTTGAAGTTACTCCGCCAACATATGTTGTTTATTTACATGGATTATATATATTGTGTTTTTCAATCGAATGTGACGTTTTTAAAAATTGTGTCAAAATGAAGTGTTTTTGCTGTTTAATCACTTTTTGATTCATTTCAGTGTGTCACGAGGTTTCCAACCTCCACCTGTCGATCTGTCAAATAAAATAGTGCAGTACACTTTATGGCTTACAGAGGCGCAGAAATCAAAGTTGCACCGTTAATTCCACTTCGCGACTGCAGGATCTATTCCGGGAATGTCCGACAGTAATAAATACATTAGATAAGTCTCCCTATGTTCCTTCATGGATGTAACGTTGCAAACAATAGAAATGCTGATTCAAAAAGAACTTTCATTACAAATTTGCAGAAATGAACTTTATATTGTAAATGAAGAAGTGAAATTTATAAATATTTTCAAGTTCAAATGAAATAAGAACATATCGAACTTCCCTAAGTTGCTGCTATTTCATTATTGACGAAAAGGCGTTAAATGAGAAAAAATCTAGTGCCACGTCAGAACAATAATTTATTGTTGTTGAAAGATTATTATAATACTCTACACATTAATAGTTCAAACATCACGTAGGTATTTGCTTTTCTCTTATAACCATATGCCACACGATTTGTAGGATGCAGCAACGTGACAATTAATCAAAAAACTGACTTGAAAAAAGTTTGCGACGAAAAATTGATAAAATTAACTCCGTATTCTAAATTGAATTGTGGGATTTAGGGGCATTTGCATTTTTAGGGTGATTTCTCAGAGCATGTTGAACTATCTTGGAGTACTGTTTTTGCATTCTTGCCCAAAAAGTAAAAAATATGAAAAATTATAGCTTCATCATGGAACATTTATTAATTTATGCTTTTCCTCAATTGTGAATCCATTCTACAAATAAACATTCTAGAAAATAGCGTGAATCACTATTCTTCTATATCCATATGTAACCTCACTTGAATCTCGCAACGTGGCACATCATGAGGAGAGATTTCCAATTAAAAATTTCAGAACATTTAAGAGCCACGGTGAATTGTACACATTCGAATAATACGTGATATTTCCAATTTGAGAAGAAATTTTATTTGCTCATGTTAGTTACACTTACTTGCTAAATTGACTAATACCACGCAGGCAAATGTTAGAGTGACAATCTTCATTGTTCTCGATACGAGCACAGATAACGACAGAGTTCTCAATAATATTTTCCTAAGAAATTCGTGAAGGGCGGCTGGTTATATACGTAATTTTTTCTCACAATTTAGGAGGAGGGAAGAGATTCATATCTGCTTGATTTATTACTTATAGAAACTTATAGAACTTTTAAGGAGAAAGAATTAAACTCTTATCAATTCATTCGTGCTTGTGAC
>WSXT02106011.1:0-11313 GCA_011762715.2 Neuroterus valhalla
AGCACTAAATAAGCACTAAATTATGGCATAGTGCCCATATCGATATGACAATGTTGTAATTCCAGCTTCCGGGACCTAATTTTTTTCAGTTAATAATTTATTTATCAATAGTATCAAAAATTATTTTATAATATTACTAAGTAATGATACAGTTAATAATTAAAACTAATATATGATTAGGATTATTATAATTAAGATTATAAGATTATAAGATTAGATTATAATTATTTAATTAAGATTAATACTTGAGACGTAAAAACAAGATTTACTTAAAATTGAATTTACAATTCAACTGTTTCGTTTCTTCTTTGATCCTTTGTTGTATTACTTTCATTTTATTCTGGAGTTTTTTCCGTTCATCGGCTAACATTTTTTTCTCTTCTAGTAAATGTTTTCTTTTTGACAAGAGAATCTGAAGAAATTTTTTTGAATTTATTTGCTTGAATACCCATTCAGTATGAAATATTGTTGTCTAATTTGTTAACAAACCTATTAAATTATCAGCGACTAAGACATTCGAATCAAATATTAATTCATCACCAACGTTATGTTTCAGAACATCAGCTAAATTTAGTAAATTTGAATCACTAATTTCATGATTACGTGACTGCGCTTGAGAGAAGATTTCTGAAGGTTTATTTTCTACTATAATTTCGTATAGTATTTCAAGAGTGGCTGCTTTGTTGAGAATTGGATTATTTATCAGAGCAGAAAACTCTTCATTAGAACTATTATCTTTAAGATTCATGTGATCGTTATTGTTATCATTTGAAGCCGAAGCTTGATTAATAATCAAATTATTTTTGGACTGTTCTTGTCTTTTCCTATTAATATTTAAATTCACCAACATCACTTCTTTGACAGTTGGTTTTTTTTTTCACGGAAACCTATGTATACCAAATTATAAAAATTATACTAAAAGTCATTAGCATGAAGAGATCGATATGAAAATCTACTAACAAACAAAAAAAAAAACATTAAAAAAACAGCAACAAAAAATTTGGGAAACAGTTAACCTCAAAAATTCATGAATTCAACAATCTATAAAAATCTATAATCTAAAAATCTAAATCTATAAAAATGTTGATTGTATATCGTAAAAATTTTGAATAAAATAAAGTGTTTATGATTTTTTATACCGGGTTTTTCACTGATATCAAGCCAGTATTGGTACTCTCATTTGTAAATCCTCAGGCTATGTCTGATTGAACCAAGTACCCTTAAATTCCTCCAAAATATCCTTTGATAAATTGTTTCCGAAGGTTGATAAATGTTTTTTTTATCTTCACTTAATTTCTCTTGCATTTTTCCTTCAGCAACTGTTGTTTCAGATTTTCTTCTTTTATTAAATATATCATAGGCAACGGCAGAAGGACCAAAAGGATATAAGCCTGCAGCTTTTCATCCACTGATACCATCATTTTTTTCTTCTTTCATATTATCCAAAGCAAACTGTAAAACTAGTAGAAAATCTCCTTTTTTGACTCGAGTAACATTGGTAGATTATTGATTATTGATTTATTTCATAAAACACAATATTTATTTTGCAGCTTACAAACTTTTAAGGTTATTTTTTTATATATACACTGTATTAACCTTTATGTTACTTTTTTATAAATAATTAACAATTGTTGACGAGAAATTAAATAATTATTGGTTTCTCTACAAAAGACAGTGTCTTTAATGCAACCTGGCATGGGCATATAATCTGTTTTTTTCTCTGCAATTTAAGGTAATTAAGAAATAAATTAATCTGATCAATAAATTAGCTGTTAAAAATCATAAATAAAATATTCTGAATACTGATTAAGTTAAAAGTTATTTGTAGTTTAGAATATTATCATGTTTCACAAACTAGGACAATGTTCCATAATATGGACTTTTACCTTATGGCGCTTAAACAAATTTTATTGAATCCACTAGGTGTTATTTGTAAATTTTTATATATTCAACTCCATCTGAAAAAGATTGAGATGAGTTTGACGACATGCCCTACGATGATTTCTAACTCAAATAAAAGATGTACCGGAATTGAAATTTCCTTGTGTTTTTTGACTCCGTTCGAACTGCTTTTCACAATTATTGGTTTATTCAAAACATAATTTGTTTGGTAGTTTGTTAAAATCGTCTTGAATCTCTCTAATCTTTAAAAATATTGATACCAGAAAGTTTATTTTGAAAATTGTTGAAGGCTTAGAAATAAAAAAAAAATTGAATTTCAGGAATTGGGCTTGATAGACTTTTGCAGTAGGTTACGTCAACAAAAACTTCGAGCTCGCAAATCAAGGCGGATGGGTAAGAGCAGCAAGGCTCGCACACATAAGAGTAAAAGTCGGCGAAAGACACGAAAAACTAAACCAGGGAAAAAAATGCCAGGAACAAGGAGGAAGAGAGAAACAAGAAAGAAGTCCAAAAAAATTATGGCTGCGAGTCAAAACATTTAAATGTCCTTCAAGCTCTTTGGAAAACAGCCAGCAGAGTGTATAAAAAAATTTGATTAAAGAGTAGCATACCCTGTGGTGGAAGAATAAGGAGTTCTTGTACTAGAAAAATTAAGACCAAAAACTTTCACTTTTGTACAAAAATTCTCTCGCGGATTTCTCATCTAGTCTTTGTCTGCTTCTTATTCTTATATTTCATTCAGTTGTATAAACATTGACGTTTCTGGAATATATTTTTACTGTATCGTGTGCCTATTAACAAAATTAATATATTCGATAATAATTCACCTTATTTAAAAAAAATTTTATTCCAAATTTTTCGTCTTTTCTTGCGTGATTTTTGGTGAGGAGAGTGAGGCAAGTTCAATGGAATGCGACAATCAATTTCAGTTGTTTTACTCTAAAACTTATTGGTGTTGACTGAAATTTTGTTTCAATTATGTATCTCCTTAAATTGCCTTCGAATTGAAAGGAATATAAGCCAAGAAGTTGATCTTTGTGAGCCCTAGTAACCTATCCGAAATTATAGTTTATAACTACAAAAGATTAGGGAGTCCATTTTCATCTCAGGCTTAAGATCGTTACAGCATTTGGTAATGTCGAAGGCATTTTCGGCTAAGAATTTGATTTTCAAACTTCTACCCTCGGCAGTCCCGGTTCATGCCATCAGTTATGGACACATTTTTGTGATGGAATCAAGTATACTGATGAAAGTAGTATGCATGATTTGACAAATTATGCAGCCTGGTTTTTTACCCCACCATCCACGGACTGGGTTGCAGTCAAATGCATGATGAGAAGGACCTACAGTTTAAGGTGGAATCCGAACCATCAGAATTCAATAGGACCCAATAGGAAAATCAGACTACTTTTTCCTAAATTTGATTCAACATTTAAACTCAAATTATTTTGAAAGCATCAAACTATTTGTATGAATGAACTGCATTTCCATTTAATAAAAGTTCTTAATCATATTCAAGAAGATTAACTTCCTTCCAAAAAAGTTACATTTCCAATCCAATAGATAAATTTTAAAATAGAAAAGATCATATTTAGATGATGATTATCGATTTCAAACCAAAAATGTGTTAAGTTACATCTCTAGTTGTCAAAATATATTTTCAACAAAACAAGAATAGGTTTCCAAAAAAATAACAACACTTTTAGCTAAAGGGATGAAGTTTCAAACAGATTTAGAATAAACAATTCCAAAATGATGTAAGGATCATTTTTTTAAATTTCAGATTCACAGCTGTCACTTATACTTAGTTGAGAGGGATACAAATCTAGAGTAGAGTTCTATGTTTTAGACTTCGCAATTTCAAGAAGTCACTCCAAAGATTGTACCGCAAGTTTTTGTATGATCACGCTGAATTGCTTTCTCAGCCTAAAACTTGGGGATAGTTATTCAAATTATTCTTAATACAGACTGAAACTGTTAAATGCATACTTACGATAATTTTATTATAGCTAAGAATAGCTTTATTAATTCTTATTTAGAGTAACATTGAATAATGATCAGGAATCTGTTTTTTCAGAATATTCTTTAGAAAATGTCCAGTAACGCGCCAAACTCATTCATCATATTATTCAAAGAGAGGGAATTTTCAATTGGTTTTGAAAATTCGTTAGTTATATCTATAAAAAATACATCCCTTGATTTCTTTATTGAAATTGTCATACACTCTTGGGTTACCTTTGATGAGATGGAAATATCCAAAGCGGGTAGAAAATGTTTCATTTCCAAAAATCTTATTGTCTAAAATAGTCAGATTTCAATAAAACCACTGCCTTACGGGATTTTAAACTGGACTCGGACCTCAAAATTTAATTTCCTCATTTTGCTCTATGAATGATAGAATCACATCTTCATGAGATAATAAGGGCTTCTCCTGGTTTGAATCAAGGGCTTATACAAGAGTCAATAAAAGACTAAAATCAATACTTTTCGTTTAAGATGATTTTTTTGAATGTCTGGCTTAGAATCCAGAAAAACCATTCACAGAAATACTTCTTCAGAGGGGCTCAAAACAGTTTCCATAATATCTATTAGTCTCTAAGGTAGATCAGGGTAAACGCTTAAAAAAAGTCAAACAGCGCTGGCTTCCCGAATCACAGGGCCTTGACTCCCAATCATCCGACGAGATAAATAAATTTCTCTTTCTATCCATACAAGAGATTGAGTTGGGCAGTTTTGCCGGTAGCCCAAGTTTTCCAAACTCACAAATCAGGGACCCAGCAGAAGCGCAGTAAAAGCACCCTTGAGGTCCGAAGCAAGTGCAAGAGTGGCAAAAGTTGATAAACCACCACCAAAACCCTTGACAATATAAGAAACTACTGATGCTCCGCAGTCCACTGACGAGTTGACGACCTTTCCCGGCTTGCTTTTGATCAGGCCACCGGGCTCGTCCTCACGATGCGGATATAGGGGCTTTTTATCAAGGGTTTCTGCTGAATACGGTCACACAACTAAATAAGCAGTCGCGGACAATGGTCCAGGGATGTTCCCGAAGGAAAAACTCCTAGGTCAAGACGTCAACTACAGTGCCGGAGGCTGCGTGGCACCTAGGTGGTATCAAGGTATCTAGGATATCACGTCACTTCTCAGAGTATACTTTCTTCTATAGAGAGGACAAAACCTCCGCATGAAGGGCTCTGCAGAGAAAGGCATCATATTCCCGAGCTACTCGTGGGATTAAATATATAGGCGGATTTTACAGATAAGAATGCAGGTAAGGAGATGTTTGGAGAAGGAATCAAGGTTGAGGACAGGACAGAACAAAGTAGAGAAACAACAGAAGAAAAATCTCAAGCGAAGCAGTACAAGCTCTGCGTGGAGGATTGGAGAGAAAGAGGAATCATGGGACTCAATAAGGCGAAGGAGGTCCTGAACAAGATCAAAAGTTTCCGCAAGTAGCATGCAGGTAACAAGCTGATTCGGAACGAGGAAGAAGAGGAAGGAGGAAATGGCTACTCTAAAATGTCCCTCGAAGCTTCTGGGAAAGTAGACAAACAAAACATCTCATTGGAGAGATTCTGAAGAAAATCCGGAACAGACACAGAAAGGCTTCGGAACACCTCGTATTTCAGGTTACCCATGCCAAGAGAGGTCTCGCTCTCACATCACGGACTTGAATTCCACTTATGAGAGAAGGTCTGCTTTATAGGATCAGCTTCATTGGGACCGAGAAGAGAATTCATTTTCTGAAGAAGGATATCAGGTCCAACTAGCTTGTCCTGTAAACCTATAGTAGTCGAGGGCAGTAGAGGGATTCAGAAGCATGAAAAAGTGTGTCAAGGTTTTACCAGAACGTAAATCCAGCGCGATGACTGTGCGCCGAATCCTGGATAACACAGCTGACGGGTCTAATTGTCTAATTGTCTAATTCTAATAATTTTAATTGTCCCGACAATTGGGGTTTGGAATTTTTGACAGCTTTGTCGATCACACGCCATAGTCTGTATAGACATTGCAAAGTGCGTTATTTGCATCTTGTAATCTTAGACCACAACTCTATACATGCAGGTAGCCTGCATGCATGTAAAGCAGGCTATCATCTAAAGACTATGGCGTATATTACAAACAGGACCTGTCAGTAGTGCCCCACATAGGGGGTTCATCGAAACCTAGCGCAGGATTCACGGAACACCGTTCAGATTCTACGTGCAACAAAGTTTACCCTCAGGTTTTTACTGTGCACGCGAAATATCTTGTTGAAGATATTATGGAGGAATTTCTTGAAAAGGACAAAGTGGCTTCGGATCACCCCATATGTCAGGTTATTCGGGCCTGGAGAGGTCTTGCCCTCACAGCTCGGACTTGAAATCCACTCATAAGAGAAGGTCTGATTCATAAGATCAGCCCCACTGAGACCAGGGAGGGGAATCTACCTCCCTAAGAAGAATAATAGGTACAACGAAAAGCAGGCTCATTGGACGAGCTCGTCCTCTGAACTTTTGATAGCCAGGAAACCCGGATCAACGACAAAATTTGTGCAGATCTCACCCGGACGTGAAGCCAGCACTATAAACGTACGCAAATTCCTCGACAAACCAGCCTACGAGTCCAAGGACTTACACAAGGCTACTGATATTTATTCTCTCTGGGCAGCCTTTTAACGTCATTTTCCACCCGTTTTGAAGCCAATATATCCTTATTAGTCTTGTTAACCCAAAATTAGTTCCTACCAGCCTCCTTCTAGCCTAAATTTCCACACACCAGAGTGACAGCAACTGGCTCAGAATGTTTTCTTGCAACAAGTTCGCCCCCATTCGAGAAAGGGTGATTTGCCTCAATCCGTATCAAAACGCTTGTTTGCTAGGTTATTATTATTTTATATTCGACTACGCCAATAATGACAGATATAAAAATAAGATTACAAACTACTTATTTTAACAAAAAGTTTCTGAAGTAAATAGGATAATATAGAAGGAATTAGTGCTTTGAAATTTGTAGTTCAAACTCTCAATGCTCCAGCGTCAACCACTGGGTTGGATCTGTCCAATACACATTCCTTATATTTGCAGAATTCCTCGGTTTATGTTGCAGTGAGTAATAGATTTCTTCTAATGATCACTAGATTTTTCAACTCGATTTTTCTCCGTGTGGGTATTTCTACTGATAACGTTGTTGACGATGAAGGTGGAGAGCAAACACTCAGTATATGATAGGTCCGATTCAAGTCCACCTGGAAAAGCAGAAAATAAAGGAAGACTGCTTTTAGAACTAGAGGAACAATCAGCTCAGGAAACCTTGGAATTGAAAGATACAGTGAAATAATCAGAAACCATCGCCAATAATAATTGAATGAGCTCTAGTCCATGAATCATTCCGAGAAAACACCAAAGAATAAAAGTTCAACGCAAGAATCTGCCAAGCTATTGATTCAAGCTATGAGAAGATTGACGGGACGATATGCTTTCCATCATATCCTAATAAATCAATATGAATTTGAAAGAAAGCAGATAGAGTGTCTTATGAAACTTGCTTATTCCAGATTTTGCAACAGACGATGGAAATCTGTGAAGAATAAATGCTTTAGAAGAAACAGCATAATATGGTCATTTAGAGATTTAGGGATATGAACATGCTACACGGTGAAAACTATATGGTTGTAGGATCTATGGATATGGTTGCCACAACCACAAAAAATAGTGAAATATGGTCCAACTTTAACTGTGGTTCCTACAACTACACAGTTGTTTGTTTGAGAGTCTAGTTGTGAGAACTACACTGTGTGGCTGCTGCAAGTATGTACTGTGGTTACCACAACCACACTATATGTTGCTACAACCAGACACTGTGGTTGCCACAACCACACTTCGTGGTTGCCTCAGCTGTGCACTGTGGTTGTTACAACCACACTATTTATATGCGGCAGCTATACACTGTGGTTGTCACAACCACACAGCTGAAGTTCTCGCTGCTACCGTACGGTTGCTACAACTACGAAATAAAACATATTTTTACTAGGCTGTGATTGAGGGAAAAAATCTCAGCATTGATGGTTATTTAGTTTTCATTTATAAGACAACAAAATAAATTCTGCAACTTTGAATTCAGAATTTACCACCAATGTTCTGGAAATGAAGTTGCAATATCAGGTTTTCTATTTGGATGTATAAACACTTGAAATTTGTCTGCTAGTTACGTTCTCACTAATATTCTCTTCCCCGTTAATTTTCTCGAGACAACTTTCACTCAAATCTCGAATTCATTTCTTCAGAACTTGTATCAGTCTTATTACCTCAGACTGGTTAACCACTTCCGTGTCTCAAGCACTAGTACTCTCGAAGTACACAAGCAGCAATATGATGGCGTCGGGTGCTTGATGGATGAGGCGAAGCTACGCTACGTGCCATTTTTTGACGCGCGCTTATCTGCGCAACTGTGCGCAACCAATCAAAAATAGTTGAGATGCAAACACCGTGTTTGTAAGACATCCACACCCTGTGGTTGTGGCAACCACAAGCCTGATGCTTCAAGATTATAGTTGTGGCAACCATATCATGAGTTGATCCCACTACATGCAAGAGAAGCGACACAAATTGAATATGGTTGGGCTACAAATGGCGTGGTTGTTGGAGCTACTACACACAACTACAAGCTTGTGGTTGTGGTAACTGAATCATTTGGATCTGAGAACTTAAATAAAAGATGTCCCAGCAACACTTGTGGGAAATGCAACCATATTGCTCGCAACTTGATAATTTTAGTTGTTGCAGTCGTATCAGTTTTCTCCGTGAAGCAAATCGTTTACAACAAGAGCAGAGAAGAAGTTTTATAAGGAGTAAACTCCTGTAAATAGAGAAGTCGCTTTCTCTTAATTTCGTTGATTGCTTCAAAATGAATGTAAAAAGCCTGAATAAATTCTTGCAGAAGAAGTAGAGCGAGCTAGCAAATATTTTTGGAGTGTTACCACTGGAGCAAGAGACCATTGTGGAATGGGAAAAGAGATTCATCAAAGAATTGAATTAGGACCAGATAAAACAAAATTCCTCATGAAAAACGTCGCTATTTTCACAGAAACCTTTGTTAATATACGACTCTTGATATATTCTGTTTAAAAGATTTATATTTTCAAATCTATTTTTAGGCGAAAATGTTTTCTAAGGAATGACCTGGACTTGGAAATTATCAAAAATTACCCGCACGAAAGGATAGTTTTTTCAACGAAGAAGCTTTAAGTACTTTCAAAGATAAATGAACTTTATAGAAATATCTAGTCCATCGGTTTTAATGTCATAAGGCATGTGAAGGAGATAAATTATTGCTTTAGATCCATATGTGGATTGAAGTCAGGAATAAAGTGGTAATTCTACAAAAAAATGAACTACATGAAATTTAAATCAGTTCTCTTGCTTTGAGTGCTATATATTCATTATGAAACTTATACCGTATTAATTATATGACGAATAATGGATTCTGTATTTTTTGTAAGAATTTTCGCCCCGGGTTTCAGGCAAGTAAAGGTTTTTCGTAAAGTCTTGCCATAAACTGATATAAGCAGTAAAAATCTCGTGGTCGATAAAACAGGTAGCTTGATAGTATGGTATATTGTGTAGAAGGATATGCTCCTTTCGCGCTGGGGTGAACTTTCTTATAAATTGGATGAAGTTTCGCACAAACGGAAATATATTTCAAGTTCTTGCTTTAGTGTTCTATTTTGAGAAAATATCAGTAGAGTCTAATACCACTAATTTAAAAAAATCACCAATGTTTGATCTCATGATTTTTCCTGCCCAATGCTTGTCTTTGACTTTGAATAAGGAAATTGAAATTTAAGAAGATATGATTTGAATCTATAAAGCTAATAGAATATTAATTGTATAAACTTATCTGAATTATTATTTATTCCAAAAGCCTCTTTTCCTTTACCCATCCGTCTTAGTTGCCAAGTTTCACATGCAGGAAGTAAGTCAGGTCTTTCAGATGCAAAGAAGCCATATTAAATATCGACTACTCTGCGGCATTCGAAGTTTTTTGCACATCCCATCTGATACTTCCCATACATATACAATTTATCGATAACGAGAACATAAGCCAATGAACATTTAGTCCATCGATCAATCGTAAATGCTGTATTTTTATATTCTCGTTAATAAACTTATTCAATTTTCAAAACTTATTGAAGTTTTGAAAACTCAAGAATTCCTTCTAATTCAGTTATAACGCGTGAATGTCAGTTTTCAATTATTTAGTTTCTGCGACTTACATTGAAGAATTTTTCATCCAGGAGTTTTCAATTTAAAATTATGCAGTTTTGATTAATCCATTGCAAAGATTCAATTTGGGATGTTGCATGCATTGAAATAAAAAAAGTGTGCATCTTTTCCAATTGAAATTCATTCGATTCGAAAACATTTCCATCCATCATTGATCGTGGAATTCCTTAATATGAAACGTACTGTAATTTTATCAATTTCATTCGAGTTAGACGTATTCAGCTTCTATGAAATATTCTCTTGCCGTCCTTCCTCATTACTGTCGAATATGAAATCATTATGCACCAGGGTTTCCACTCATAGCTTACTGAATTTTATCTCCTACTTACTACTTAACAACGTATTCAAGCAACCTTTAAGACGATCATCTGCTTTTATCCAGTTTGTTTAGAAATTCACTCAGTGTCAAGAGAGCAAGAAAAGGTTTCAGTTTATAAAAAAGGATTGAAAATATAAATTGTGCAAAAAACTTTGCAACTTTGAAGACTCGTTGGCAGAAGAGTTAAGTTATTGATTCCTCGGACGTGTCTATGTGAGAAAGTTACGTTTTCCCAATTGTACAGAGTGAGTAAAAAAACTGAATTGAGCGTGGAGAAATTGCAATTCGATAATAACGCCGTCTGATGATCGTCGCCAATCAATGATTAACGAACCTGTCCCTACTAAAAATTCCACTTATTTCAACAACAAAATTTGAGTGAGTGCAAATGACTTTGCACATCAATTTTTGATGAAATTAATAGGATTTTCTTTCAAACTTTTATTCGAATTCTCATAAAAAATGTCTGGAAAGATCCGGTTGCGAATCTTTGAATGTCCTGAGAGAAATGCGATGTTTGGTTTTTCAGCTTTGATTTTTTGAAAACTTTCCTCTTGGACGAATTAATTATGGCTATTTTCTGTCCAAACAAATATTTTTTCAAAATCTTTGAAATAGCATATCATGCACCTAGGGTCAGACGAGGGACTTTTTCGACTTGTGCACGTTTTTAGTACTCGTCTCCGGCTTGCGCTGTCCCTCTTCCCCTTGGCGCTGTAACGTTACTCTCCTATCTGCACATAAAAACTGTTATTCAAACGCTGATAAACCTGAACTCAAGAATTTTATATTGACCTTCCCCTTTGTTTTTACGTTATTTTCGAGAAA
>WSXT02106022.1:0-11313 GCA_011762715.2 Neuroterus valhalla
ATTGTGTTTCTATTAGTGAGTAATAAAAAGTTGAAGAATCAAATATTGCCGCTTTTTTGAAAATAGGTTGTTTTTTTTCAAAAATAAAAAAAACTGTGTATATAGTCAATTACCTGGAATAAATCGAGTGTCAAAATCACAAAAATGGTATGCATTTGTATATCAGGGTTGCTGCTCCCAGATTTTTACCCCAAATTATTCGAAAACACCCTTAAATAAAAAAAACAACCCCCGAAATATGGTTTTTTGTCATTATTGCGAAAATGGTTAATTGGAAAATTATTCGATGAATGCGAATTCTTCATACAATGTACAACAATACTATGAGTCTTGATTTCTTTTGTCCTGGTATGAAATTTCGAGTAATTAACCCTCGAAGTTGATGGTGAATTTGATTTCACGCGTCTAACGCTCGGTTTTTGCATGGTATCTTGAAACGTAGTACTTTTTCGATGAAAAGGTACAGAACTAAAATGGTGCATCATAAAATTTTGCATAAGTTAAGCAGAATACATTTTTTTCAAAAACCCACCCGCTTTTGAGATATCAGCTACGAAAGTTACTTGCGAGGCGCGCGACAAAACTCACCCTCCACTTCAAGGATAATTTACAAAAAATTTTGTACCAGAACAAAAAAATTTCATATCCCCATTCTTGTTGTACATTGTATGAACTATTTGTACGTGCAAGCACTTTTTTCTTCCATCAACCCGTTCCGAGATAATCGCGGAAAACCATTTTGGGAAGGGTTCTTCATTCTTACGAAGACTGTTAAGATTGCAATAACATGGTTGAATTGTTACATTTTACGAGAATGATTTACAATTCATTATTGTTACATGCTGGGGTTGCTGGATGTGACTAATGGTGCATCATACAATTTAGCACAATATGTGTAACTACCCTCTTCATTCTCACGATGAATTACAATTTATTATTGTAAAGTGTTGGAATTGCTGGATATTTATTCAATTTAACAAAAATTAAAAATGCCAGCTGAAAGATGTGGAACATATCTATTTAAAGGAAATGAAAATAGACAGAGGTTTAATAATTGGCATAAACATTTTTCACTGCATTGGAAATATAAGATACATGACTTTTACTCGATACGTCATGATAATGTGATCTTGTAGTGGTTACATTTTGTTCCTCATTAATATAAAAAAAGATAAATACACTCCATTCACTCAATGTCTTTCGACACATCTTCGTCTTTGACTTCGTTCATCTCTATATTTGGACAAGCAAGCACGACATTTCAAGAACGAAAACCGTTTCCCAAAAGCTGGAGAGTTTTCACACTCACAGGCTTTGCGGTGCAGCTGGCGCAAGCGTCTCCTGGACATTTAGGTTAGGTTAGGTTAGGTTAGGTTTGAAAGCAGCTCTAAGCTGTACCTCGCCCTTTTGTCTCTCATGCTTTTGATTCTTGTTATGTACATACGTTCATGTTCAGTTATGAACCCAATAAAGATTTATTATTATTATTATTATTTTATTTCTATATAACTTTTTCGTAACAACATTAATTATTTTTTGCTTAAAATTATTTGTAGGTATTTTTTCTGATCCATTTATCATCATAGAAGTCAAATTGACCGCCCCGAAAGCTCAAAATATCTTCGTATCTGAAATAATTCATAATTTTCTGTTTAAATGACTAAATAACAATTAGCGGCGATTTCTGGTTTTTAAACTTCTTATTACATACTTTCAGGAGCACTTTGCAAAAGATTTCATAAAAATCCGTTCATTGGCAGAGTTTTGTGAGCTTTTGCCTTTAAAACGTCTAACGTTATTGATGGGCTACAGAGTCCAAGTGGAAAAGGACATGCTCGCGTGCCCGTTAACTGTGGGACGCCCAAAATACGCCTCTACTATGCCAGTGTTACACGATTGCTGGCCTGTGAATGCCCCAAATCCCAAGTCTACGTTTCAGAAACAAAATTACATCATGAGAACTTAATAATTATTGGAAGATTATATTCCCATACCTACGTCCCAGAGTTATCAATTTTTCAGATTTTTTCGTTTATCGATAAAATTATTGGTCCGAATCAATCGTTATCGTGATTGTTCAAAATTCTGTATCATGAGAACAGCGTAAAAACGACTGAAAGCAAATTTTTTTCTATCTCCTAATCGTCTGATGTTCCAAATACGTCTTTAAAACATTGAAATATTCGAAGGAAATGGGTAAGTCGACGTTGGACAACTTTTGAAGACTGAAATGACGTCTTTCGATTTCCGTCCACTGAGGATTGAAACAAAATATTTCACACTTATTGTGAATTTTAAAGAAACATACACTAACACAACCAAAGTGCGCAAGTATTTCCATAATTTAAAAAACATTTGCCCTTGTAAATGTCACACATCTTACATCCCGTTATGTTGTACATAAAGTAATTACTTTTTGCAAACTGAACGCAATACCACACAGAGTTTTCACGATTAATAAGGTTGAATTTCAGATGAAAGCTTTTGTTATGCCATTGTGATTGGTTTGTTGAATGGCTTGAGGTAGTTTCAACATTCTGATCAGGGTTAGCTTACGTATGGTTTTCTTCATATCTGTAGTACATATAAAATTTCCCCAAAAATCTGGTTTTTTCTTGGGACTTGGTACAGATGACAGGCGAAAAACCAGGTCTGTCCGAGGTAGAGACCTATACTTGAACTTACATCTTGCTTTGGAGATCATTTTTAGCATAGCTTTGAGTAATTTTGATTTGGAATTGCACTTTCATCTACATTTATCAGCAAAAATTCTTAAAAAGTTTTGATATTATGCATTGGTCATTGTACAGTAGGAAATTTGTAACTGTAAATAGTAGTTGTAGTCGTCAGATATCCAAAGAAGCTATCAGAGAGAAAATATCAGAGTATTTTCTTTCGTATACAAAAGAAAATACTCTGATATTTTGTTTTCCTGCTTTATATAATTATTATAAATTGTTGAACTGGTACAAGTGTGTTCTCTCGAAAGCTACGGTCCTACTTTTCCGAAGCTAGCTTAGGAGATATGCGCGTTTTTGTGAAGGAGGTAGAAATTTTGACAATTGTTATAAACACATTTATGAATATAACTGTTAACTGTTGCATTTTAGGAATTCGAATGTATTACTTACATAGGTTGTGTTATCAAAATGTGAAGGATCACCTTTTATTGCAAACAAGCACCATATAACAATTATAGTTAATAGTTTAAAAAATTTTTATAATCAAATTCACTTATTTGCAACATCTGTGCATCGAAAGTTTTTATTTTCTGTGAAATCATTTATTTTATCTGAATAACAAGAATATTACACACTGAAGTTCCATAAAACAACATTTGTCATTATTATAAACAATTTTTATAAACAAATTATTTCATTAGGCATATAAGTGTATCGAAAACTTTTCTTTCAGGTGAAATCTTTTATTTTCATCTGAAGAACAAGAATACTACACATAAGAGTTCCATAAAACAACATTTGCCATTGTTTAAACAATTTTTATAAACAAATTTACTTATTCGGCATATCTGTATAGCGGAAACTTTTCTTTTTAGTGGAATTTTTTATTTTAATCTAAGGAACAAGAATGTTACACATTAGAGTTCCATGGAACAACATTTGTCATTGTTATAACAATTTTTATGAACAAATTCTTTTATTTGGCATATATATGTATTGAAAACATTTATTTTTAGTGGAATTTTTTATTTTCATCCGAAGAAGAAGATTATTACACATTAGGGTTCCATGAAACAACATTTGTCATTGCCATAAACAATTTTTGTGAAGGAATTCTTTTATTTGGCATATCTGTGTATCGGAAACATTTATTTTCAGTGCAATCTTTTATTCTCATCTGAGGAACAAGAATATTACACATTAGAGTTCCATAAAACAACATTTATCATTGTTGTAAACGAATCATACAATCAAATTCACTTATTTTAGTCTCACTGCAATTGGCTACATTGATATAAAAACGTTTTCCATCCGCGATTCTGTTTAAAAAAATTTTGATA
The DNA here is from genome assembly GCA_011762715.2 of Neuroterus valhalla. Classification (NCBI taxonomy): domain Eukaryota; kingdom Metazoa; phylum Arthropoda; class Insecta; order Hymenoptera; family Cynipidae; genus Neuroterus; species Neuroterus valhalla. The sequence goes on from WSXT02106022.1 coordinate 4,022, forward strand.
CCAGATTCGTAATCAGCGACCTCGAAAACCCGCTTATACCAATTTTAAGAAAAATCAAAGATTTATTTAGTCTACTTGTCCACCATATTGGATCCGCCGTTCTGTTATTGAAATTTCTGAAACCGGGTTCGTAGTCAGCGACCTCGAAAACCCCCTTACACCAAGTTTTAAAAGAATCCAAACTTTATTCAGCGTACTTGTTTACCATACTGGATCCGCCATTTTGCTTTCAAATTTTTGGACACTGGATTCGTAATCAGCGACTTCGAAAACCCCTGAGTAAGAAAATTTGGCCTATTTTATGAACATTTTATAGTTGTAGCCACCTTTTAGGCATTTGGAACCACTGTGCGTGGGTTCGAACGCGTCAGTACATTATTATCATTTTTACTCAACCACAGTTCTACATCGAGTGATATTCACGAGAAAAATCGCTTCGGCCAAAAATCTATGCAAAGTGAAGAAAATCATACTTAATTTTTCCACCATGCATCACTCCTCCGCCTCGGAGGGGTCATAGATATTTGTTGATACATGACGAGAATCTTTGAATCAGTTTATTATAGGTCCCGAGATAATATTATACCTACCCAGTGCATACAGACTGATGAAATGCAAATTCACTAATGATGTTCTTCAGGGATCACTTCATTTTTAAACACTCGACATGTTGGGTTACCACCCCATACTCTTGCAAGGTTGCATGGAAGGAAGATTCTCTTCAAATCTTAGGCCCAATCGGATAATATTCAGAGTTTATGCAGGTGCCTTGAAATTTTTTTCATTCTTTTCATATGAAGAAATTAGTAGAAGCTCCTTTGATGAAATTGAGTTATAGGTCAAAGATGAAGAAGCTCGAAATTCACCACTGGTCAAAGGATTTCCATGAAACTTTTTGCATTGTGTTGCTGAGAGTAAGCACGAATAAATTTTAAAACGTACTTTTTTTAGCAGAAAATGAGGTCAATTTACCTTTTTTCCTTGGGATATAAGTCATCAAATAAATGAACAAAGAATGATGATTATAAAAATTATCATATGATATAATTGTGTATATTATGATATGAACTATTGTGATATTTATGGAAATTTGATTGGAAAAAAAGTGTTCACAGAGCTTATTAAGAATACAAACGCAAGAAGCATCGCAAAACCTATGAGCGCGGAATCTATCTAACTTTCTCAAAAAAATTTTTTGTGTATGAATGAGTGACTCACGGTTAACCAATTTGCTGCCCACTTAGGAGAAGTGTCCGTCCCAGAAAGTTAGTGCTGAACAGTGAAATATGAAATGAAAAGAATAAATAGAATCGCTGACATGTCTTCACTCGGATCCGTGTCCTTTCCGAGGCTCTATTCTACAGAAGGTACAATGTATTATACCATGAGCCTAAAATATACGTTCAGTAAAACGTTAAAACACATGAAATGGTTTATTATTTTCTTACCTATATCATGCAGAAAAAGAACAAGCTCCATCGTAGAGCTTATACATGTTTGTGAGTGGATGTTAGAAAATTCTAAGATGCAATGCAAATTAATCAATCATAAAATTGGACTATGATGCTAAAAGCCACAACCTCGCAGGGCCGACATAAAACTTTACGCATGATAATTCTTCTTTCTTTATTAGAAAAAATCAATCAATTAGTTGAAATTTAAACTATTTCACTAAAAATGTACATTATCTGTCATTAACTAATTCTCTGTTACATATATCATTCTACATTGCATGCTTTTCTCAAGGGGGGTCGGACATAAAGTATAGTGCGTATCGAAGGCGTAAAGCTTTCTTGCCTTCTTTACGCCCTCGATACCAAATGTAGTATTTTGCCTCATCTATAGTCGACTGAGAACCTGGGAAACTAAGGCAATCAAATAATATTTGTAGACATTTTTAATGGAATGTACACTTGTGCAATAAATTATATTATTGATTATGGTAATTGAACCATGAATATCTGTGTTAAATGAACCGAGTTTGGTCCTCTTTGTATTTGTAGAGTTTGAGGAATAAACGCTTATTAACAATAGGTTACAATACTAAAATTTCAACATAATTTTGATCGAAGGTAAATGTATGCGCAAAGTCGTGGGCATTCTTTCATATATTTGTGTTAGTTTTGTTTTTTCCGATGGATCTCTTATGACCTGCTTATTTGACCAAAGTACATTTTTTCGGAATTTCCAAACTTATATTTTTAACCATGGTTACATTTGTTCCTTCCTTTATTTCGTCTTTTGTACTTCTGAGTAACGTTTCTTGGAGACTATTCATTCGCATGCATGGTGAACCATTCATTCATTGTCTTCAACATTTACTCTTCAAAGTTGTATAGATTTTGTTTTCTGTAAATCAACAACGTGCTCGTATTGTTCAATGATTGTAATGTTTAATCAATCAATTGTATAGCGTAATGTATTCTGCACAAGTTCTGAGTTGTAATTTGTAGAATCTCACATCAGCCAGTCTCGTAGCTCTATCAACTGAGTCATATATAATTCCAATTTTTTTAAGAATATGATGACAAAAGTCAAGGTTCAAGAATCTACCTGTGGATCATATGTATTTTTTCTACCAGTTCACGATAATTTGTTAGTTTTCAATTTTGGATGATAGATCTGAGAAATCTATCTCATAATCTATTGCCAGATGTGTGGTAAATTCTAAATTTGACGTCAGAAAATTATATTTATTTACTACATAATTAATCTCATGCTTCGGTGGGCTAATGAATAAATTCAATTTCTTCCATAGCAATGTTAGCTCTAGCGCCTGATATTGGAGATCCCATTGGTAACCCTTAACTTAATTGTGAAATAAATTTATCATTGAACTAACAGTAATATGATTCTTAGTATACTTTTAGAGCATTATCAAAGTCTGACTTTGGTACAAAAGTTTGGATGTCAAGTGTAATAAAACGTGCACGCATTGCACCTCTATTCGTGACGCGATCTGCAGAAAGACCTTTTAAGCGGCCGAACGGAATTTTAGAGGAGAAGCAGGAGAAGTGGTGACAGGCCATTAGGACTCTCCCGAACGACAATGTTTAAACGCTTGTACTGAATAAATTATTATTGATGGAATTATTTCAACTCCACCACCTCAAAGAGGGCGTTTGAATCTTCGTAAAACATTAAAAATCAGAGAATCGATTTTTGGCCGCTTAGGGGTCTTTCTGCAGATCGCGTCACATTTGAATTCTATGAAATATTAGTATACAAAAAGACTATACCTAAGGAGACAACAGCAGAATAATTTGAGACGGTAGTCATATCAATTTTATTTCTTGGTTTCTCAACTATCTTTTATATGACGGTTAGTTCTCCTAAAAATCTTTCGTAACTATTTAGATAGAGATACAGGAAGATGATTGTATGATGAGCCCAGAAAAGAGGTTATAGGTCTTCATCATAAAACTGGCAATAGATGATGAGATAAATTGCTCATATCTTGTATTCGAAATAGGAAACAATAAAATTACCACCAACTTGTAAAAAAAACACATGATCAGGTAGATTCTAAAACACTAACCCATGTTATCCCATTTATCACAAAATGAGTATTATATGTCTTGGTTGACAGATCTATAGAATTGCCTAATGTTAGATTCTACGGAGAGAACTTAGAACTAGTGCACAGTTCATTACAAATATACAGCTGTCTAATTGATTTATTGAAAATTAAAATCATTGCAGGATACAACCACGCTATCAATTAACAAAGAACGAAAATCTACGCGACTTTAAGAAGCAAATGTTGAAAGTAGAAAATGTTTGTTATACCATTAGATACCGTATCATTTGATACCATGCCAATTTAAACGAATGTTGGTTTAGTATTTTATTATTTTTTCCATCAACAACAGTCTAAAAACACGTTACTCAGAAGTACAGTATATGAAATAAAAAAAGAAAACAAGTATAAATGCGTTTATAACCATAAGCGTAAAAGTGTCTGATAATCAACATTGGTGAAACCAGCAGACCCCTATACACAAGAAATAGAGAACATAAAATTTCTACTAAAAGATCTGCCCGCTGCGCGGTCACATTCTGATCACACACTTTGCGCGCGTCTGATGGATCTCGCGCATTACGCTCGATCATAAATGATTGTCGCGCTACGCGCTCGGTCTCTGTACTTTCCTACATTTGTGCATAAAGCTTTCCAAACTGGAAAGAAAAATGTCAACTATTGTAATTTGATGATTGTGAAATCTCTTTTGATGAAGCTTCTTTGGCTTCAACGAATACATTCCCATCGCGTCTCTCGTACTGCGCACTCGATCAAAATTTGCGTGAAAGGCGAAATTTTGTATATGCATCTCCAATGCATCAAATGTATACTAAATTACTTTATATACCTCGTACCTTGTTTTGTTTTTCTTAAAATTCAGTTAGTCGATTTTTCCATTTATTTTTTGTTTTTTACGATTGCAACAAAAACTACGCGTCTCAATGGCAAATTAATGATAAAAAATTTATAGATTTTTTTCGGGTAAACAACTTTTCTCCGTCAATCTTCTGTCTTAGTCTTCGTAATTTCTTCAGAAATTTCATTATTTCATTTTCAAAGTTACTATTCCTGATTGTAATGAAAACTACATATCCTGTAAAAAAACTATTGATAACAGATTTGCAGAAATTTTTCTGGCAAAAAACTTGCGTCTATTTGTTTCTTCTTTAGCTTGCGTCGCTTGTCCAAAAATTCAATTTTTTCATTTCCAATATAGTTTTTTATTAATGAAGAGAAAACAACTTTTTGTTCCAAAAAGTGATTTACAAAATTTTTAGATATTCTTTGGTCGTACAATTTTTGTTTCAATATATTTTTCTGTATCTTGCAACGTTTTACCAAGAAACGCAATTTCCTATTTTTCATTATTTTTTGTGCGACCAAAATTTGAATTTAAGATTTTTTGAAGAAACTTAAAAAGTTGTAATGATGATCTTGTAGGGCTCCAAAAGAAACATTTTCTTCAGATTGACATTTTTTCATATCGTGCGTTATCGGACTGAAAATTCTCATATTTTTATATTTTTGAACTTTGAAAACGCTATAACTCTGACGATTTTGTTTCCATAAAAAAATTATGAGGATGAATTGTTCCGCTTGTTTAGTACTGCAGGAAGCCATACTTACAATCTTCGAGGCTTGAAAAAATTGGTCGATAAATTTTTCGAAATGCTTCTTCTTATTGAATTTAGATTCAAAATAGCTGACTAACGAACTCGGCCTTTAATTTCCGACAAGAAAAGAGTGTAGCATAGGCCAATTCATTAGAATAATTTTTTCGAAAGTATCGTGCTCACAGACAGATATTCATATATACATACATACATACATACATACATACATACATACATATATGCATGCATACACAGAGCTTGCATGTTGGTGGCGGTAGTGGAGTGTGCTAGTTGACAGGTGGTGAAAAAGTTTTACAAAAATTTGTGCTGAAGGTGTAAATGGACGGTGAGTTTGGAAGAGCAGGTGGTGGGTAAGGGTGCAAGAGGTGAGTTGAGGGTAGAAGAGGTAATTTTCGAGGAGTATGGGAGGTGAAATCAGGTGAAATTGGATAAAAGAGAGTAAAATTGCAGTTTAGGTCCTTTTCTTAAGAGTTGGGTTAGAAAGGTAATTTTTGCAAAAAAAGGTTCATTTTGGTCTAAAAGTTAATAAAATATGAGCGGAAGTAAAGATTTCGAAGCATTTGTTGATAAAAAATAACAATAAACAATGACAAGAGACTCACTCGTTTTCCGCATATTTGCGTGATATTGTGCCATAAACGGAATAAGTGCGATCAATAATGGTGCAAAGTAGTAGCAAATTACAGAGAAAGTAGTGTGAATTCATAGGAAGCCAACTGAAGTGATAAAAATTGATGGAATTGCAAGTGCAAAAGTTGTCAACATCGGAGAAGATGCAGTAACTGCAAGACTTACGCTGTCAGTGCCATCAGCCAGGCAGTCAAAATAATACCTACTTGTCACGGTTCGTTAATTCGGTGGGTCAGAATATTATGGATGGTTGTTTGAATTTTTACATTTCAGTTCGGAAGGAGTCGAATTTGAAATGCCTTGTTCGTAATGTACTTGAAGTTCTGAACGTTCAAATGAACGAAATATTTTTTCGCAATTATGTTTCACCCACAAATATTTTTCCAACTGCAATTCTTCATAATACATCATGAATTTTTTCTGTAATCTAGTATCTGCATTGAAAATTATGAATTATTTTAGCACTTCTAGTTTACAAAGTCATCAGTTGTGTGTTTGGAGAGGAATATTAGTTGAAATTAGATTTACAAGTCAAAAAAGAGTGATAATTGAAACGTAAATATATATTTTTTCTCAAATTTTTACAATATACAGCACAAAAATGTACAAAATGATTTCGTTGGTTTCCACAAACTTTCTCAACCTTCACTGGTGTTTGCGCTTAGTTGAACGGCCATTCCAGCTCTATCTTCGATGTTTTCTGCATCAATGATAGGTTTTCGGGGAATGTATAAAATAGAAATCGCTCTGAAAAGTGCATGTATACGCTCTGTTCTATTAAAGTAGACCCGCTTAAGAATGTGCTCTGTGAGGTACCCCTCAAAATGTGCTTCGGATCGGCCGAACTTGGGGACCGTCCCACGCAAATTTCTTCAACTTCTCTCTACGCTCTGGGTATGAGCACCGGTTACTGAATCGAAGAAATTCTCTGAATGATTAACCGTCAAGTGTGTATAATCCTCATCTTCACAATCTTTAATGGCGTCATAAGCCTTCCAGCAGTCACTGTAAATGTGTGTGACCGGTGCAATTTTCTCTCTGACGACATTCATGAGTGTTTCTTGCTTTCTATTTGGTACGGCAACAAAAAAAAACATCCTTGCTCCCACGCTCAAAACTTCCGAAAATCCACTGCCCCTCAATAATTTTCCCCCTATTAAACATCCGTTTCCCAAATTTAGCCTAATCTATTTCTACAATTTTTCCCTCCCCTCCTAATGCGCGTGGGAACTGCTCTTTAATGCCCAATCAAAGTAGACTTCGGGGATAAAGGACATCCAGTCAATCACAGTGTGCTCATGAATATGGGTTTCATCCATGAATAACTGTGTGTGCGGTGGTGATCAAAGAGCAAAATTTGCAACAAAGCGACTGATTTGTTGGTGGGTCAAGTGTGACCCAGCATAAATGTGTCTTTTTTCACAGACTGCCGTTGACTAAAAGATACACCTATAATACACTTACAAATAATAACATGATAGAAATCAAAATAAATTCTAAATTCA
>WSXT02106033.1:0-11313 GCA_011762715.2 Neuroterus valhalla
AATTAAAGTAGTCGACATTTCATTTTTGAGTTTCACAAGCTTCATGTACAACTGTAGGGAGGTACAAAGGCCGAGCGCGAAGCGCGAGATCCCGAAGACGCGCGCCGTAGGTGCGCTCAAACTTGCGAGCGAAGCAAGCCGCGCGCGAAGCGCGCGATGAGAATATGCCCGCGCATCGGGCAGATTTTTTTATTAGAATTATTTTTTGAAATCCCCTTTTCCAAGACCGATGAATGAGGAAAAGCAAATAAGACGTGATAAATACGTTTTTTTTGAAAAAAATTTTAATAATTCTTTCTGTACGTTTGGGCTACCATCAATTCAATCATGAAATTTAGTCAGGGTGTCGACTTGACTGATAAACCGGAAAAGACCGCAAAATGACCGGGAATTGAATTAAAAACCAGGAATTCACTTAAATCAACCTAGACTATTAAAAATTCTACCAAAAAAATACGAGAAATGCCCGCTTTCTTTTTATGAATCAAAAAGAGATCTTATCATTTGATTCAGACAATTAAACGTTCTATTAATTTAATTCTCAAAATATTTAAATATATCTATACGTCATGAGAGGAAGAATTTTTATTTTTTTTCCAATATAAGAAAAACGTTTCTCAAATTTGTCACTCCGTGAGATTTTTTTAGCTGACTCAAATTTGATAATCAATTCATTATAAAAAAAATTTATGTATCACGTTTTATTTGCTTTACCTCGTTTATCTGACTTGGGACAGGAAATTTCAGAAAATAATTATAGTTTGTATTTTAGGGCAGGGAGTTTCAGTGATGAAGTATAATTTCTCTTGGAACAGGGGATTTTTTACATGGACCGTGAGTTTTTTAAACTAATTATAATTCGGATTTAGACGAGAGGAATTTGAAAATATCGTTCCTCCAATTCAAAATTCGTCACAACTTTAAAGTTCCCTCTTCCTTATTTTATATTAGGAAGGCTTGTTTACATTGTTCATTGCAAATTAATCCTTTTTGAGTTAAAACATCAACTACTAGTTTGAAATTTAAACTTGTTTGTTGAAAATCAAATTTTTATGTTAAAGTTGCATTATTTTGATTCCAAATCCACCTCTGGTTGAAATTAATTGTAACTACTTTGAAAAAGCCATTAATCTTTTTATGATGAAAAATTCAAGTATTTAGTTGAAAGTTGATTTTTGAATTTGGGAATTGAAGTATTTCTTTGAGGAATGAAGTTCGTGGGAAATTTGCTTTTTCTGTAGAAGATCAATCAACTGTGACATTCTTCTTCAAAAATTCTTTTTTACGTTTAAAAATTCAAGTTATACAGTCAAAAATTTTTCATTTTGGTGGAACATTCATCTAGTTGGAAATTCTTATGTTTGGTTTAAAATTAATTTTTTTAAGAAAAAAATGTCAATATTCCATTTTTGTTTGAAAATTTTTATTTTTATGGTTCGAATTTCAACCATTCTGTTGAAAAATTGTATTTTTTTGTTGAAAATTGTATTTTCCGGTTCAAAATTAATTTTTTGTCAAAAATTGATCTATTCTTTTCAGTTACATGTTCATCATTTCAGTAAAACATCCGTCTTTCTGGTTCAAAATTCAACTACTTCAGTTGAACATTTACAATTTCATTTGATTCTTCATCATTTTGTGTATAAATGCAATCATTTGTTTTATATATTTTTTTGTTTGTTGGAAGATAGCTTTTTTTGTTGAAAGTTAGTTTTTTTGTTATAAGTAATTTTTTTTTAACTAAAAATTCAACTTATCCCGATTGAAAATTTCATAGTTTCTTCAAAAAATCTATTTGCTCAGTTCAACATTGATTTTTTCTCAATTTAAAATTTGAGTATTCAAATTTTCGTTTAATTATCTTTTTCAGTAAAAGTTATTCATCTGTTTGAAAACCCGACTCCTTCGGTTGACAATTCTTTTTTTGGTACAAAACACTTGTGCTCGGTTTAAAATTAGTTTTTTGAACTAAAAATGTTACTGTTCCATTTTTGGTTGTGAATCATTATTTTTTGAGTCCGAAATTCGAACATTTCGTTGAAACCTTGTATTTTTTCTTAGAAAATAATGAGTTCTATTTGGAAAATAATCTTGTTTGAATATTCACCTTCTTGTTCGGAAAATAAAGTGCTCCAGTTGAATATTCATCTTTTTAGCTGAAAATTCATTTTCTTGTTTTTAAATTAAACTTTTCTGTTTGAAAATGTTTGCTATCGCGAATTGATTTTTTTTAATTGTAAGTTTAACTGTTTTAATTTTTGTAAGAAAGTGATCTTTTTTTGTTGAAAATTAGAGTATTCTTTTCAAAATTGATTTATTTTGCCATGTTTGATCTGTTGTGTTAAAGGATATTTAAAATTAACGTCATGAATAAAAATCAACGTTTGCGCTTTGCGACAAATATGAATATTTTGTTTCTAGATGACCAGGAAAATTTAAAACATTGACCTTGAAGAACCGGGAAATGGCCGGAAATTTGAAATCGTTCGCCGAATCGCCAGCCTGTTAGTATAGATGTATTTTAATATTTTGAGAATCAGATTAAAGGAACGTTACATTCTTTAAATTGAATGATAAGATATCTTCTTGATTCATAAAGAGAAAGCGGTCATTTCTCGTATTTTCTCAGTAGAATTTTTAATAGTCTAGGTTGAGTCAAATAAATTCCCGATTTTAAAAATTAAATTCCCGGTCATTTCTTGGTCAATATAATTCCCGGTTTCCCGGTCGAGTCGCGATCCTGGAAATGTAAAATAACGTACCGTAAACGGGCATCAAATTGACGTGTTTCAATGTGTCAGTAGCGATGGAAATGTTTCTAGGCATGAAGTCAATGTCGTCAACAAAGAGAACGGATGGACCCCATCCTCTTTTCTCGATTAATTCTTCGATGTACGATGGCTCTTCTGAAGGGATTTCGAGGTCCTGCACAACGTACAAATCGTCTTGTGCTAATTTGACCGACAGTGTGGATGTGAGGCCCAAGACTCTTTTATAAAATGGGAGCATGTAGAAATGGGTTGTCGGAGAACGAGGTCCATGAATTCTGCCTCCTTTTCGCCAAAGAGGTGATCGAATACTTCCATGACGAGCTCTACCGGATCCTTTTTGTGGCCAGGGTTTTTTACCACCTCCACGATTTTCTGCTCGGGTCTTCGTGTTTGCGAAAGACTGAAATGAAGACAAAGATTTTTAGAATTTGTTTCATTTTTGAAGAAAAACTTCTATATGCTCTTTGTTTATTGTCATTTATAATACAAAAAGATGAGCCTTCAACAAAGTAATTGAACTTTGAGCTGAATAATTAAATTTTCAAGCCAATAAGATCATTATCAACCATGCGAGTAGATCACAAAACAGTTAAATTTTCAACCAAAAAAGATAAATATAACAAAGAAGTTGAATTTTCAACAGAATACTTGAATTTTCACCAAAAAATAAGTTGAATTTTCAAATCAACCAGACGATTTTTGGTTAAAAACTCATTTTCAACCAAGAAATATTAATTTTTTACCATAAAAAATTAATTCTTAATTCAAAAGAACGAATCTTTCCCAAGACAGTTGAATTTTTTACCGAAAAAGAAGACTTTCACAAAGTACCTTAATTTTCAACAAAATAATTCTGCTCCCGACAGAACAGTTGCAGCTTTAATCAAATATCTACATTTTTTACCCACAAAGATGCATTTTCAGCAAAGAGGATTAATTTTTTACCATTATAATATTTTCAACGAATGCATGAGTTTTTAATCGAATAGTTTATTTTTCAACTGAGAATCGTTTTTTAATCATAAATATAATGCCTCAATCAGATTGAAAATTACTTTTTAACAACAAATAAAAAAGAAAAATCTTCAACCAGTTTATATCAACGAAAAAAAAAAACAGTTCTCAATAAAATAGTTCAATCCCCAAGATTAATTTTTCATTATAAAAAAAACATATCTCCAACATTTTAGATTATTTTTTCCAACCTAACAGAATACTTGAACTTTCACCAAAAAAAAAAGTCGAATTTTAAAGCCAACAAGACGAATTTTTGGTTAAAAACTCATTTTCAACCAAGAAATATTAATTTTTTACCATAAAAAATTAATTCTTAATTCAAAAGAACGAATCTTTCCCAAGACAGTTGAATTTTTTACCGAAAAAGAAGACTTTCACAAAGTACCTTAATTTTCAACAAAATAATTCTGCTCCCGACAGAACAGTTGCAGCTTTAATCAAATATCTACATTTTTTACCCACAAAGATGCATTTTCAGCAAAGAGGATTAATTTTTTACCATTATAATATTTTCAACGAATGCATGAGTTTTTAATCGAATAGTTTATTTTTCAACTGAGAATCGTTTTTTAATCATAAATATAATGCCTCAATCAGATTAAAAATTACTTTTTAACAACAAATAAAAAAGAAAAATCTTCAACCAGTTTATATCAACAAAATAGTTAAGTTCCTAAGATTAACTTTTCATTTAAAAAAATATACATCTCCAACCTTTTAGATTATAGTTTTTTCTAACCTAACAGAATACTTGAATTTTCACCAAAAAATTAGTTGAATTTTCAAGCCAAGAAGACGAATTTTTGGTTAAAAACTCATTTTCAACCGAGAAATATTAATTTTGTACCATAAAAAATGAATTTCAAATTCAAGAGAACGAATCTTTCTCAAAACAGTCGTATTTTTTCCCGAAAAAGATGACTTTCACAAAGTACCATAACTTTCAACTGATGCCAAATGTTTTATTAGTATCCGGAATTACTATAATTTACGATACCGATAGGTAAGTAAATGGAAGTATACCTTCAAGAAATATAAATTTATCTGCTTATAATATTAATAATGCAAGTATAAAAAATATCCTATAATGATAATGGAAACAAATTGATGACTTACGACAAATTTGTACATTCTCTGCCATCTTATATTTTCATGAATAAGATCAAGACGAGGCTGTGCGGCAAAGATATCAGGATGTAAATAAACAATTCCAAGTTTTTTATCAGGAATTGTTTTTAAACTTTCCAGCCAGACTTGCCTGGGCACGTGAAAAAATTTGCCTTCTTCAATGCTTTTCGTCGTGGAAATTATCGGCTCTAATTTTTCTTTTTGTGGCACTTGATTTTCCGCCAATGTACTAAATCTTGAGGCTATGCTTACACATCTTTCTAATTTGCTAAATATATTGCGACAGAAGAGGGACATTTTGGAGAATAATACTTATTTCACTTATTCTTATAACTTTTATACCGACGTGCAAACATGCTGAACATAACCTCACACTTTATATATACATTTCCGATAAAACTGGCACTCGGAACAGCTGATGGACAAGTAACCAATAAAGAAGGTTTTGTAACAGAATCTATACGCGATTGGTTGAGATAATGAATTCTCGTTCGAGTTTTACGGTTTTATGGAGCAATCCCTTTTTTTGGGGGGTTAGTGAGAAAGTTTTTGGAGTATTCGTAAGTTTTGTAAGGAGAGTTTCTACGAAATTTCTGCGAAAAATGTATGGGAAGGAGGGTTTGAAACTTATAAATGAATTAGTACTTTCCGATGATATAAAACCTTTTAATGTAAGTATTTTGACTTGTTTGTTTTCAGCGTATCGATGTCTATCAACAAGTGGTCTTTGCTTATCAATTCATTTAATCTTTAATTCTGATATTTCTTGCATAATAATAGCATGCTTTTTTCCTATCATTTGGAACTTTCATCAGCACAGCTGTGGTTTTTTTCTATTCCATAAAAATAATTTTTCGTCGTTATGTATAACATTCTTGTATAAACTTCGTAAAATGTCTAATATTCAAGTGATTTTTGAAAATATCTTTGAAGTTCCTTTTTATTGGATGAAATTTCCCTAGTGTTTCTCTGAAATCAGTCGAAGTTTCATTATTACCTGTTTCACCGTAAATAATGTTAAAAATTGAATTCTGTCGAAATGATTTAATTCTAAAGGATTTGAGAACATCCAATAATTCACTAGTTTTCATATTTCCAATTTCTAAATTATTATTAACTACATAATAATCTGTTATTCATCTACTTATTTAATCATTTTTTTAATACATGAATTTGGAACTGTCTAATTTGTTAAGCTCCCAGCAATAAATTATGTAATTTCCAACATTCTTGAAATGATTAAACTTACAAGGTTTACTACTTAGAATTCTTCAATTTCAAACGGTGAAAATGACGTGATGAAAATTTGTATTATCTCTAAAACTTTTATAATTCTAATTTAAAATAACAATTTTCGATGCTCAGTTCTGAAATAGTTTTATTTTTGAGACCCAGAAAATAAATTGTGTAGCTTCAAAACCTTCAATTCGAAAATATTTTGAACTTCTGATTGAATAATTTTTTGAATATTCGAAATTGTTGAGGCTGCAAAGGAAGCAGAATTTGAAGTAAAACTTTATCAAATTTTATGAAAATTCTACATTTCATAACTTTTAATAAATAAAAAGTGAAAATTCATGTATTTTGTTGATAATTCTTGCTAGCTAATAGAAAGTTAATTTTCTTTTTGAAGAATCATCTTTTTGGTTGAATTTCAAGCTATGTAATTTAATTTTGAACTCTCTTGTGGAACATTTATCGATTTGCTGAAAATAATCGTTTTTGGCTGAAGATTTCACTGTTTTGTTGAAAATTTGTCCTTTTTCTCAACTGTTTATTACCTGATATAAAAATCTTTTTCGTTTGAAAAATAAAGTGCTTGATTTAAACTTCAACTTCTCTGTAAAAAATTCATTTTTTCTGTTTCCGAGATTCATTATTCTAGTTAAAAATTGTCCTATTTGTTTGCTAATTACCTTCTTCATGAAAAATACAATTTCAGTTCAAAAATGGAACTATCTTGGTAGAAAGGTCGACTTTCCGGTCAGGAATCCATATATTTTGTTGAAAATTACTCTTTTTCTAGAAGATTGATCTTTCGGTAGAAAATTATGATTTCTTTGGATTCAAATTCAACTATACTTGGTTCAATGCTGATCTCTCTTGTTAAGAATTCATTTGTATTAAGATTTACCTCTTTGGTTGAAAATTCATGTATTTTTTTAAAATGCGCCATTCTGGATAAAATATTAGCCTGTTTGGTGGAAAATTGATCATTTTTATTAAGGATTCAACTATTTTGTTGAATTTTGTTCTATTTCGAATACATTTTCTTTTTAAATAATCTTTTGAATTCGGAATTTAACTATCTAATTCTTGGTTGAAAAATTATGATTTTCAGATTGAAATTCAAGCTTCGTCTCTTGTTAGACAATTAATCACTTTGATTGTAAATTTATCATTGCACGTTAAAAATTCAGTTGTTTGGTTAAAAATTCATCTTTGGTGTTGCAATTGCAATTCCCTTTTTCTAAAAAATTTGTCTTCTTGATTAAAAATGTTATCGTTCTTAGTTGAGAATAATCTTTTTCAGTAAAAATTCAACTTTTCGGTTCAAAAAAACAATTTGTCTTCTAAAATAATGTTTTTTTTTGGCATTAAAATTCAACTACAAGGTTGAATATTTATCTTTTTTGGGTAAAAATTATACTATTTGGTTGAAAATGCAATTTTTCTAATCGCAGGTATAATTATTAAGTTAAGTTTAGAAATTTGCAATCAATTCAAAACTTCAAAGGTTCCAGCTGTTAATTGACCAATATAAAATATGAATATTTAAGTAATTTCAGTTTATTATTTCGAATTTGATATAAAAGGTGATTGTAAAAATTACTTTTAAGGTAACTCGGCAAAAAACCAAATTCATCATCGTGATTTCCCATTTTTCACCCAAATTTCAACCTTGATAATAATTGAATGGGCTTTCCCACAATATGGTTTTGTTGAAAGTCCGTAGGGTTTCTCTTCCTAACTTCTAGCATTGAAAGAGGCCTAGAGTTACTTTATAGACGTGATACTAACGTTTTTCTTGTAATTTTATGTCGGATTCATACAATTTACAATTAAATTCTAAATCAGAAATTTTTTCGAAGCATTCAAACTTAAAATTGTACAATTCTTGAATTCAGTTCAAAATTTGCAATCGATTTAAAAGTATGCGAAGGTTTCAGCTTTAAATTAATTATTAAACAATATAAATTCTTTTTAAATGTCTGTTTATAAGTAGAAATTGAATAAAATAACAGCAATTAAAACAATAACTTTCAAGGGTTCTTGGCCCAAATTTATCGTTAAAAAACCATCATTTTGGATTAAATTCAAGCTATTTGGTTGATCTTTAAACTCTCGTCTTGTGGAACAATCATCGTTTTGTTGGAGGTTCATAATTTTCGTTGAATATCATCTCTTGTGTAAAAATTGATCTTTTTCAGATAAATAAATAAAAGTCCATCCATTTGGTAAGGAATTCGTCTCTTCGGCAAAAGCTTCATCTTTTTGGTTGAAAAATTATATTTTTGGTTCCATTCAGCTAGTTTGGTAGAAAATTTGTCTGTTTGAGTTGAAAATTCTTTTTTTTTTGTTTGTCGAAAAGTAATTTTTTGGATTTGAAATTCAACTAATCAGCTTTTGCTTGAAAAATTATGTTTCTCATATGAAAATTCAAACATTTAGTCAAAAATTCATGTATTTAACTGAAATTTTGTCTTTTAGTGAAAAATTATTCTTCTTGTTTAGAATGAAAGATGTCGTTTTTTCGACCAGGGTGATTAATATATTAATTTAGGATGGTTATTTTATCGATTACTGGTCCGAGAATTATTTTAGGGAAATGAGAAATAATTCTAAATATAGAATCAATTTAGAACTAATTTAGAATTCTAATAATTCTAAAATAATTCTCGGCCAGTAATCGATGAAATTACCATCTCAAATTATTAAATTATTCTTCTTGGTTGAAAATTGTGTTGCAAGTTCGATTGTTTTGTTCAACCTTTTTTTATGTGAAAATTTTGATGGCATTTTTCATTATTTTCTTGAAATATCAACCAGTTTGTTAAAGTCATTTTTTTGAAAATTCAAATGCTCATCACTTAAAATATAAAAATCTTGTTTGGTTGGAATATCAACAAATACAAGTTTCGTTGAAAATTCATCTTTTTCGGTTGAAAAAGAAACTACTTGGTTTAAAGTTTAACTGCTCTGTGAGAAAATTATTTTCTTTGGTTCCAAGATTTATTATTCTAATTTAAAATTTGTCTTTTTGTAAACGATTAATCTTTTAGTAAAAAAAATCATTTTTTTGTCAATCTCCAAATACTTGGTGTCGATTTAAACTTTTTTCTTAGAAAATAATTTTTGTTGATATTCACCATCTGCGGTTGAAAATTCCTGTATTTCTTGAAAAAATTGTCTGTTTGGATGGAAAATTAGTCTGGCTGGTTACAAATGTTATCTTTTTGACTAAGGATTCAACTATTTTTTTGAAAATTATTCCGTTTTGGTTAAAAATTTTTTTGTTTCGTTTGAAAAGTATTTTTTTGAATGAAAATTTACCTGTTACATTTTTGATTGAAAAATTATGTTTCTCCTATGAAAATTCAACCATTTAGTCAAAAATTCATGTATTTAATTAAAATTTTGTCTTTTGGTGGAAAATGATTCTTCTTGGTTGAAAATTGTGTTGCAAGTTTAATTGTTTTGTTCAACCTTTTTTGGTGTGAAAATTTTGATGGCATTTTAAATTTTTTTCTTGAAATGTCAACCATTTTGTTAAAGACGATTTTTTCGAAAATTCAAATGTTCATCACTTAAAATATAAATCTTGTTTGGTTGGAATATCAACAAATACAGGTTTCGTTGAGAACTCATCTTCATCGGTTGAAAAATAAACTACTTGGTTTAGAGTGTAACTGCTCTGTGAGAAAATTATTTTCTTTGGCTTCAAGATTTATCATTTCAATTGAAAATCCGTCTTTTTGTAAAAGATTAATGTTTTAGTTGAAAATTCATCTTCATTCTATCAAGTTCCAAATACTTGGTTTTACGTTGAACTTTTTTCTTAGAAATAAATTTTTGTTAAGATTTACCATATACGGTTAAAAAGGGATGTATTTCTCTAAAAAATCGTCTGTTTAGATAGAAAATTAGTCTGGCTGGTTACGAATGTTATCTTTTTGACTAAGGATTCAACTATTTTGTTTGGTTCAAAGAATTCATCTATTGTGTTGCAAGTTTAGTTGTTTTGTCTTACCTTTTATGGTCTTAAAGTTTTCTTGAAAATTTAATCATTTTTTTTAAATATTCACTATTTTTTCAGTCATCTTTCTTCTAAAATTCAACTGTTACGTTGGAAATGTTTTCTTTTTTGTATTAATCTAATCTTGCTGGATGGAAATGAAATTTTGTTGTTCAAATTTCAACTGTTTTGTTGAAAATTCGTCTTTTGGATTTAAAATCAATCTTTCTGTTACAAAATTCGTCCTTGTGTTATAAAATTATTCTTATTGGTTAAAAATGGACTTTTTTGTCTAAAGTGAAATGTTTCCTGAATAATAAATAATGGGAATTCCAGTTCTGTTGAATTTTAAGGCTTGGTTTTGGCTTACTTGGTCCTTTTTTTGATATATTATGATTAATACTTTGATAGTTATAATGATTATCATTAATTGTAATTTATTTAACTTTTCTGAATAGTTCAATTACAAAATGTATAATTTTGAAAAATCTGTCGCGTAGACACCCTGGTATTTTTTTTTTGTACAATTTATACATTTTACAAATTAATTCAAAATTGGAAATTGTGAACATTTTGATTTTAAAGCGTGCAATTCTCAAGTTGAGTTAAAAAAATTTTTTATCAACTCAAAACTAATAAAAGTTTCCAACTCTAAATTAATTATTATACAATATTAATATCCAAGCTATATTTGTTCATGATTTGAGGTTGGATAAAAAAATTGCGATTACAAAAATTATTTCTAAGGTAGTTTGGCAAATTACCAAACTTATCAGCGAAATTTACCACCGTCTACCCAAATTCTAACCTTGATAATAATTAAATGGGCTTTGCCCACAATATTCTTTTGTCTAAAATTTCGTGGCCGTCAATCTAACTTTAGACTGGATACTAACTCATTTCTATTTATTGTTTTTCAATTTAATCTTTATTTTTACAGGATCATGTATTCCGTGGTGTTCTGAATGAAATCCACACCCTTTATCAAGCAAATTTAACTGATGCGTTAGTATTATTTTTTGTCAAAAATACAATAACTTTTTAGTATATTAATTTCTCATTCTTAAGAATTGCTTAGAATTTGAAAGCTAATTTTTAGACTATTCAAAAAGTACGCACACTGGCCGTAGTGAGAGGGGGGGGGGATATTTTCTCATGATT
>WSXT02106044.1:0-11312 GCA_011762715.2 Neuroterus valhalla
GTTTTGTAAAAGAGAGGAGGTGTGTCATGTAAAGACTCTCAAACCCGTAAAAGGGAGAGAGTATAAACAAATCGCGACTAATTCAGATTGACAATTGAAGGATGAGGAATCAAAAGGGCCTAACTACCGAATTTTCAAAATCGTTTTTTTGCATTTTAGAATTCTTGAATGGTTGCTAGGCCCTTTTGAATCCTCAATCTTAAATTATTGTCCATTGATGATTAATGATTGCCTATTTGAGACCTTAAAACCAGAAGGTTCGATATTGAATTTTTACGTCATTCGATTTTCACTTCTTCTGTGTATGAAGCAATTAGGGAAGAAATAACAACCGAGTGACTTCTAAAATTCAAAACAGGACCCTATTATTTTAGGGTTGTTAACCTTACTATTCACAATTAATGATCTATGGTTTATTATTTACAATTGTCGATTGCCTAAAGACTATTGGCAAACGATGGTTGACGATAGATATAATGGACAATTAATGATCTGGGCTGCCACTCAGTCATATGTAGTCACTTCTAGTCATTTGTTCCCCCAAATCACTTTTTGGTCACTTTTTCGAGAAACGGTCACTATAAGTCACTTTCCTTGAGAAACAGTCACTATAAATCACTTTTTTACTGAAAGAGGTCATATTGGAGTTCCTAAATCTTTCAGACTCCACCTCATAATTACTAATAATTACACACTCTTTTTTATCGACTTCTGAAATTCCATTTATTAATGAAGTTTCGGTTATTTTAGTTCGTGATTTTCCTATTTCCTAGTTCCCATCGTGAACCATTGTAGAATATAGATTGGCATTTGTTTTAATGTTTCGTTCAGCTCGTTGAACTGAATAGAAATTTCTATGACTTGTAGAATTTATCCTGGAAATTCAAACCTAGGCATCTATCATATAATCTTGTCAATAGTCAACCATTGACTATTAACTGTAGACGATTGAAGATTGACTACTAGCAATTGACGATTGCTAACGAAAGATTAATGGTTCAGGTTTTTTTTTCATGATTACCACTTGACGATTGAGAATTGACTTTGGGC
Organism: Neuroterus valhalla; assembly: GCA_011762715.2. NCBI lineage: Eukaryota > Metazoa > Arthropoda > Insecta > Hymenoptera > Cynipidae > Neuroterus > Neuroterus valhalla. The sequence continues at coordinate 1,051 of WSXT02106044.1, forward strand.
CATTGAAAATTGAAGATTGACTGTTGACTATAGACAATTGACTGTTGACTATAGGCAATTGACTATTGATGATTGAAGATCGACTAATGACAATTGAAGTATTGAAAAAGGAATAATTGATGATTCATGCTTTGTAATTAATAACGGACAATATTGTGGTTAAAGGATTGCCAATTAAATATCGACCAATAAATAAGGCTGATGATTGACAATTCACTATTTAAAATTGACGATTGACAGATTAACGGTTGATGCTTTGTTATTATTTCTAATCAACAATTTAATATTTACAATTGACGATTGTTGTCGATTGAGGAACAGAAAATTGCGCTTGATGATTGACGATTTATATAATTGATGACCCACAATTAAGTATTGACTACTGATAATTGCATTTCGACTATTGATGACTGACAGTTATCAATGCTTAGTAGTAATCATCAGTTGACGCTTAATAAATGATTGACAATATTGACAAATAAAACTGTAAGCACATTAGTTTTAGAGTTCGATGCTCTAAAAATAATCCTTAATATAAAAAGAACTCTAGTTTTTACCGTGATAAAATTTTTTTTTGTCGGTTTTATCACATTTTATTTGATTTTGGACAATAAACAAGAACATCTGCCTTGCGATGTGATTGGTTTTCGTGCCTCATTTTTTGTTGCGTCTCAAATCAACATCGAATTCAGCGTTGTTTTTCAAAATCGGCGTTCAACAGTACGATATACGCTCTGATTTGGATATTATTATTAAATAGGGGTTTTTTAGTACTGGCCTATGAAAATACAGTCTTTATCAGAGCCTGGGTTATGCTGCTGGCGTTTATTCAGTGGCACGTGAATAATTGAGCCGTGTTTTACACATGATCGCGGAAATTCATAATCGCGTAATTACGCCAACCGAACATGCTTTGCTCTGCATTGAAAAATATGGATGATGTGTTTCTGTCACTTTTTCGTTATTGAAAAGTACCAAAACTTTGTTTTCACATATTGTATTTAATTGAATCAATTGATGTGTGCATTGAATTATTGTTTCTGCGAAAGTTACATATGATTCTCTTTAGTTGGTTTTTCTTATCGTTTGTTCAAACTTCGTCAAACTACTATTTTGTTTACAAGAAAAAAAGGGTTTCAAAGGCTTTACGTAACGTACTTTTTTAAGTTTTGTTCTATCAAAACTTCCAAATAACAAATGGGCTTGGACAACTTTTTTTCTGATGTTCTAAAGTCGCTCCATTCATACCTCGTGATTTTTTCTAGAGTTTGGCATCAAAAGCAAGAAAACACTGAATGTTCAACACTTATGAACATTTGGTATTCAACTAAATATTGGATAAATTTGCGAAGTTTCGTTTTTTATCAGTTATGATAATATTTCACCCTTTTACAACATCCTACTCCAAAGTCATCGCAAATATTGTAATTGAAGTGCATCAAATTTCTCGTAAAACTGACAAAAATCGAATGTTTCTTTTATAATATTATTTGGACTATAGGAGATACGACCTCCGAAAGTTATATTTTGCTGAAACATGTGACCAAACACAGTTATTGTAACACGTTGAAGTATACCAAAATGAATTTTCATTGAACGATAAGTAAATTCCAAATATCGCGTTTGTGCTACACTCTGCGTCAGTATTAGAACAATGGATAAATTATAAAATCTGAAGACATTTATTGGTCCACAATTACTTTATGATTATGGCTTCAACCAAAATAGCATAACATCTTAGAAGAGAACTCATTTTTATGGCTACATTTCATGAATTATTAATGCTCTTCAGTTCTGTAAGGAGTTTGATTCACTTTTATAATGACAATAATAACTTTCAACGCTAAGCGCAACAAAAACATGATATTTAAAGATATTTTATTGTTGTTTAATTACAGTTGAATGAACATTAAACACGACATCGCTCTTTTGGGTTAAACTTAATCCAAACCTACCGTGATTTGTTTACATAAGACTTTTTACAACATTGTATAATGTGTATCTATAACTTCACTTAATCCTCGATTAACACTGTAATCTTTTTTCCCCTGTTGATTCTGATAGCGTGGTAAAGAAAGCCTTTTGAGAAGCAGAGAGTAGTAGAATTTCGTTTCAAAATTCAATATTTCTTGAAAGAATTGACGAAAATGGATTATCTGTTGAATTTTTGAGGAAATAAGCAAATTTTTAATCCAAGAATTATGTTTGTAACATTAAAAATGGATTTTCAGAGAAAAAGTTGAAATATCAATCAGGAAAGATTTTTTGGTCAAGGAAACTAAATGATGTCAACCTAATTGGTAAATTTTCAACCGAAAGAGGGAAATGCAGGATGATAATTATAATTGATATTTATGCTAATAAAAATCGTGATTTCCAACGTAATAGTTTGAAGGAAGAGACGAGTTAATAAAAAAAATTAAAATTAATAAAAAAAAGCCTTCCAACTCCACTGGAATTTGAGCCCAGTACCTTTTGTTTGCCGGACTGCTCTTGGTCCTGTGGCCAATCCCCAGCGGTGTTCAAAGGCGTTCCCTTTTTTCAGCAAATTTTATATTATATCTTACTGAAAAATGTGAATTTTTTCTTATGCCTAAAATATGTCTAAAATGAGAAAAGTTAAACTGCACATATTTATAAACTAGTAGTCTAATATTCTCCCATCTTATTTCAGATTGACTGGCTACCAATTTGCAAAGGATCGGTACCAAGGACGAATGCGCGGATCGGGAATCGGATGTCGCGGACCTCAACGCGCTAGGCCATCCAAGTTCCTGCTACGGAGAAGACGAAGAAGAAGAAGAGGAGAATCTGGCGGCTTAGAGGAGGGTTGTTGGCCGAGGCTCGTCGTGAAAGGTCCAAGGGAAAGGAAGAAGAGAAGGCTAGTTTGTTGACAATGACTCGATGTTGTTGACTCGGGTGGTGAGATATGAGGGAAGGAGAGGATAGTAGAAATTTCGAACGGAACAAGTAGAAGAAGGAAGAGAAGGAATATCTAAGAAGAAGCAGAAAAAGAGAAGGTCAAGGAGTAAAGAAAGAGTGGAACGGAAGGAAAGGGATTTATATTAGGATTGGAGTAGAGTAGCTGGGGTGATGTGTTCAATGGACGACGCGCGTCTCGCGGGCGGCGGTCGGGGTAAAAGTGCTAACCAAGGCACTGCTCGGTACAACTTAAGATCGGCGAGAAAAGGTGGGCGATCGTTGACCAGGCTGGCGGGCGCCGGGGAAACGTTTCTAAGGGCATGGCGACCACGCCACTAGGCGGTCGCCTCCCTAACGTTAACCGCAAAGGACCGTCACCGTGCGTCGGTGGTGGCGGTGGAATTAGCTCTACTGGCACTAGTAACAATCAGCGGAAGCAGGAACGCGTCGGAAGCAGATATCATCATCGACATCATCATCATCACCAGTCTCGTGAGAAACCGGGAGAGCGTCAGAAGCAGCAAAGAGGGGACCAGAAAGCTAGCACGGTGGCTGCGCACGCCGGGGAACTGGATCCGACCGCGACTGCGACCAACAACTTCGAGTACGACGACAATGAATGGGACATCGGAATAGGAGACCTCATAATTGATCTGGATGCCGACATTGAGAAGACGAGGGACGAGAAATTGAGTTCGGGAACAGGCATGGCTTCTACGCCAGCCTCGGCAGTTACCACGAACCATCAGATTCAGAATTCTGGTCTCAACTCAAACGGCACTGCACCCTCCTCGTCAACCGGGCAATCGTCTACTTCCTCCTCATCATCGTCCTCTTCGTCATCGTCTTTGTCGTCGTCGTCGTCATCGTCGTTGTCTTGCAACGTTCAGAACAACAATACCTCAAGTGGTAACCACTCGATAGGGTCTTCTGCCACAGGCAAACACCCTATCAGTGGCGTCAACAACAACCTCAGCGCCGGAAACCCCGGCAAGATGGCTGTTGAACATTCGGCCACCGTCGACAAGGGCCTCAAGATGAAGATCAAGCGTACCAAGCCCGGCACCAAAACTAGCGAAGCCAAGCACGAGATTGTTAAATCAAACGAAATCAACGGCACCGCTCAGGACGGGAACGTCTCCTCTAATTCAAACTCTTCTTCCTCCTCGACTTCGTCCACGAGTTCCATCTCCGCTCCAAATATGAACTCGACGGAGAGTCAGAACCAGGCTACTTCAGGAAAGAAGCCAAGTCACCCAGCAGCCTCGGCAGCGTCTCCAAACAATACCACACCGGGATCTAAAAGAGGATCCAGCGGACATCGGAGGGATAAAGCGAGAGACAAGCACGAGAAGCCCCAGATCAATCACGTCACGCAACAGACCAAACCCGAGATAAACGGCACGAGACCGCTCCAAAATCATGCGTCCTCCACTACCTGCGTAACTACCTCTACGTTGACAACGACCACAACTACATGTTCAGTGACGTCTTCCTCCTTAGCTTCCTCTGCTCCCTCAGCCGTTGCGACGGCCTCCTCCACCAACACGACGAACGCCACCTCGTGTACATCGTCCTCGTTGGCCTCCTCCTCATATTCGTCCTCGGCCTCACCAAACTCTTCCGCATCGTCCTCAGCGATAGCAGCCGTTGCGGGGAGTGCCAGCAATCAACCGCAAGGACCAACGCCTGCAGCGACTGCTCCTCAGCAGCAGCAACCCCAGGGCCCACCACCCAGTTCGAGAACAGGGGGGTTCCCTGCCAATCAGGGACCTGGTGCAACGGCCAACAGTGCCGCCGCTCCTTGTCCACCCGCAAGTCCAGCCAGTGCAACTGCTGCGGCAGGATCCGCCTCGAAACCGGAGCAGACTAAGGTGGCTGCCGTACCTGGACCTCATCTCGCCTGCACACTTGCCGAAGACTCTTTGGATGCCGCGGCTAGTCCACCACCTGCCAAAAAGTTTAAAGCCTGCCCCAAATCGGAACTCAAGGTTTGTTTTGTTGTTTTTTAGTTGATATTCAAACTGAATTCATGTCTGTCACTTGAGAAATAACTGAGGTTTCTCTGAAATTGTGCGAGATGGCGCCACCGCTCGACTGCTCCAAAATAACTTGTCATTTCGATACCAAGGTCCCATGCGCAAAAATTGTTTGTGATTAGTCTGTTAAAATAAGGTCCTTAGGGCACAATTTAAGAGCATGAAAAAATCAACTCAGAAGGGGGGTGTTGCAAAAAACTTACTAAAGCTTATTGTGCACCCATTCAAGAATCTCACAATAAAAACGGGTTATCTCTTCAAAAAACCAGTTCTCTTCTAGTTTTGGCTGAGATATATTTTAACTAGTTAAAAGTCAATTACACCTGACATCTTAAAAAAGACGTCTGGAGATTATACATATTTTTCTCGGCAAGAATGGATGTTGCAAAATATAACATACCCAATACCCATTAAGGAGCTTGTGAAACAAGAGAAAATTCATTGGAAGGAGATATAGACTTTAGAGCGTAAATTGTATAACGACTTACGCAAGTATTTGAACGTAAATAGGTATATTTCGTCTGTAATGATACATGGATATTGCAAAGTAACACATCTACGGTAAGGTGGTCCTTATCTATTTATTCATTTTCAAATTATTTGCTCCTAGTCGCCATTGTGGTGTAAATACCCCAAAATAGAATGTTCTGCAAATTTAAGCAAACTCGTTTATTATTTATCCCTTGCCCAAGGCACTTGGAGTGTTTTAAAAGATTAACATGGGAGGTTTTTTAAAATCTTTTATTATATGACATCTTTACTTACGTTTCTACTTACGTTTCTGTTGCAAATGCCCTGAAATAAAAGATTCTCCACATTTTAGTCAAAGCGGTTAATGTTTACCCGTTGCCCGAAGCTCTTGAAGTTTTCTATAAGATTGAATAAAAAATAAATTGTGCAAATAATCTAATCTTTGAAAACTTGAAATTATCAAAATGGCGAACCTCACAATTTGATCAAAGTTGCCTCTTCTATAGTCATGAACTTGATATTATAAAAAGCTCGTTTCTTCAGTTTTCAATAAAATATTTTTTAATTTTGCTAGAAATAGGAATCTGACTCTAGAAATCCAAGATAAAAAAAAACAAGATTACTGCCAGTTGAGCTTTCAGCATCGTTCTACTCCTATGCTTTTCATCCAAATCGTCTTAAACTTCGACAAAACATCAAGTTTATCTTATAAAGCATTTTGTGTTGGTATTAGAGCCTCAAAGTTTTGAAAAAGTCAAAGATGGCGGCTAAAAAACTTTGCAGAAATCAATCAGTTTTGCAAATTTTTTAATGAAATCTGTTCATCAATAATAAAGTTCCTCAGTTCTGCTGCAAGTTTATCACTCTAATTTTTCAGTATTATTTTACTTTTCTGGAATTTATGTTTTTTTTTCAACCATGGAAAATGAATAATTTATTGACAAGAAAATAAAAAGTGAATTCTGTTCATGATTTTGGCTCCCTTGGACCATTGGGTGATTTTTGAAGTCAAAATTCTTTATAGCGAAGTTGTAAATATATATATCGTTCTGGACTGGAGAAATAGCCATTTTTCGAATTTTTCATTTACTGACATCTCAAATTTTTCAAAAGTTCCAAAGATCTAATACTAGCACTAAATACATGAAAATAAACTTTATTTTTTGACAAACTTCAGGCGGGTTTCGTTGAACATACGACTGTCCGCCATCTTGGATTTTTTTTCCCAAATTTCGATCTTTTCTCATCATCAGATGATTTTCTCTGTTAGAATTTTTCTCCTAATATAGTTTTTGAATATATGTTTGAAAATATAGAAATGAGCTACTTTTGGAATTTTTTATTCTCCGTATCTTGAATCTTTTTTGAATTCTGAACTTTTGAGATCGTCGTATTATTGTATTTAAAGTTTCTTTTTCCAGCGAAGTAGATAAAAATTCAAATGGGAACTGAAAAACGAGCGTCTTCTGAAATTTTCAATTGGTCGCCGTCTAAAATTTTTCCATATTCTGAACTTCTGGAATGATCGGATGATATTCCAAGTCAACTACTTTCTTTGCAATTTTCTAAAAATCCTGATTGACTGTTACCTTGGATTTGCTCCAAAATCTAAATTATCCTGTTCACCATCCGCTTAACAATAGTTGATTAGATTTGTTCAGAATGCATAGTTATTTTCAGATTATAACTTTTTAATTAATTAGAATCTAAAAGTCCTCGTACTCTCCGGTGATCGCAGAATAAAACTACAGGATTATGTGAAAGTTTTTCAGGGAAAGAATGAAAAGCATCTGTGGAGTCCTTTTTCAAAAAACTCTTCTTTAGAAATTTTTGTCAGGAATCTTTTCTTTCAAGACTTTTTGCAGAATTTGCACATTTTTGATACTGAGCGTAATTATTCGTTACAACTTCAGTGAAAAAAATATGGAAAAGCTTTGTAAAATTAACACCTATCGTTCTAGAAAGACCAAAATTTAGTATACATTATATTTTTAGGCATTCGCACGATAATTGTGGGTAGAAGTGAACACATCACCAGAGGAAATGCTTGCCATATGAATAAGCAGGGTAGAGACTTGATCGGAAAATGACCGGGAAAAAACCGGCAGCTTAATTAGGAACCGGAAATTCTACTTGAAGAACGTTTTTCAAATTTGTTGCTCTGTAAAATTGTTTTAGCTGACTCAAATTTGATAATGTAATTGATGGTAGAGAATTTCAGAAAATAATTATAGTTTTTTTTTTAGGACAGGGAGTTTCAGTGTAGAAGTATAATTTCACTTGGAACAGGGAATTTTTTACATGGAATGGGAACTTTTCAAATTAATTATAATTCGGATTCAGAAGAGAGGAATTTTAAGAAATCGGTCCTCCAGTAAAAATTTGTCACAATTTCAAAGTCCCCTCTACTTAACTTTTAATAAAGAAAATACTTCAAGCAGTCTTCAGAGTAGAAGTAGTGTTCCGGAGAAGAAATATTTCTGAATTATGATAGAAAGCTTGTTTGAATTGTTCATTGCAAAATCGTCCTTTTTGAGTAAAAAAAATCCACTATTTGTTTGCAATTTACACTTGTTTGTTGAATATCAAATTTTCTTGTTAAAGTTGCATTATTTGGGTTCAAAATCCACCTCTGATTGAAAGTGTAACTAACTACTTTGTTAAAAATTAACTCGTCTTTTTTTGGTGAAAATTCAAGTATTTAGTTGAACGTTGATTTTTGATTCTGAAAATGAAATTATTTCTCTGAGAATTCATGTGTTCCGTGGAAAATTTGCCTTTTTGTATAAAATTAATCTTTGTGGTTAAAAATTCCTCTGTTTCATTGAAAATTATCTATTCTTCTAAAGATTCATCATTATGCCTGAAAATTCATCAGTTTTGGTTAAAAATTAAGAAATTTAACTGAAAATTCAACTGTTTCATTTTTATGGAAAATTGATCTTTTCTAGTTCCAAAATCGCCATTTCGGTTGAAATTTGTCTTTTTGAATTTAACATTTAATTATTTCGTTGAAACTTCACATATTTTGTTGAAAAATCGATTTTTTGGGCGAAAACTATCTTTTTCTGTGGATGTTCTTCTTCAGAAATTCTTTTCTAAGATTAGCTATTCAAGTCATACAGTTAAACATTTTCCATTTAAGTCGAACATTCATCTTGTTGAAAATTCTTAATGTTTGGTTTAAAATTAATTTTTCAATCCAAAAATGTCACTCTTCAATTTTTGTTTGAAAATTTCTATTTTTATAGTTCAAATTTCAACCATCCTTTTGAAAAATTGTATTTTTTAGTCGAAAATTAATTTTTTCTCCAAAATAGAACTATTCTAGTTAGATGTTCCTCATTTCATTTCGAAATTCTTCTTTCTGGTTTAAAATTCAACTACTTCAGTTGATCATTTTATTCTCCATCATTTCTTGTAAAAATTTGTTTGGAAAGTTTTTTTTTTTATGTTGAAAGTTAGTTTTTTGTGTTATAAGTGATTTTGTTTTAACTGAAAATTCAACTTATTACAAGGTAAAATTCCATAGTTTCAGTTGAAAATCTATTGGTTTAGTTCAACATCCTTTTTTTTTAGATTTAAAAATTTGAGTAATAAAATTATCGTTCAAGATTTATCTTTTCAGTAGAAGTTAATTTATCTGTTTGAAAACTCAACTCCTTCAGTTCAAGATTCTTTTTTTTTTTATAAAGCACTAATGCTTTTTTTAAAAGTAGTTTTTTAAGCTAAAAATGTTACTGTTCCATTTTTGGTTGAAAATAATCATTTTTTGACTTTGAAATGCGAACATTATGTTACAACATCATGTTTTTGCTTAGAAAATGATTCTTCCTTTCTCGAAATTAATCTTCTTGTTTGAATATTCACCTGCATGGTTGGAAATTGAAGTGCTCCAGTGAAATATTTATCTTTTTAGTTGAAAATTCATCTTCTTGTTTAGAAATTCAACTATTCTGGTTGTAGACTCATAATTTTATTTAAAAATTTATCACATTGGTTGGAAAATTAACTGTTTTGTTAGAAATCCATTTTAATTTGTTATCGCAGATTAATTTTTCCAATTGTAAGTTTTAGTTTAACTGTTCCAATTTTTGTAAAAAATGATCTTTTTTCGTTGAAAATTAGAGTAGATATTCTTTTTAGAACTGATTTATTTTGCAATGTTTGATCTATTGTGTTAAAGAATGTTTGGATTTGGATAAAAATAAATGTAAGCGTTTTGCGACTTATATTAATATGTTACTTCTAGTTGACCGGGAAAATTCGAAAGCTTGACCGTGAAAAACCAGGGAATGACCGGGAATTGGAAATCGTCCGCCGAACCGCCACCCTGATAAGGACCAACCTATTATGTACCCTTCGACTTTTCAAAGAATCACGCATTTTGTACGAAATCTAATGTCAATTATCAATATTTGGTCGCTAGTGTCTCCTTTTTTCGAAATTGAGGTTTTGAAGTCCTCTATTATCAAGATTTGGGCCCTGAAATCACCTGTTTTCTAGGTATGGGCCCTAAGTCTCCTATTTAAAAGATTACTGTTACTCAGTTTATTTGTTCCCTAGAATAGACTCGAGAAATTATCTGTGAATAGGTTAATCAGACTTGGTAGCTCATCTAAGCAGCCAACAATGTGTTAATGTGTTAATCTCCATCCAATTTCCAGGATTTTCTCCCTATTTAGTCTCTGACTCATTGGAGTCACGTCATGTCCGGACAATGTTCAGTCTAAACTCGACAAGGAATGGTTAATTTGTCAAATTGTCAAGTTCTTCAATAGACATCACAGCGCCTGTCTTATTCATATCCGAGTTAATGATAATTGAGCT
>WSXT02106055.1:0-11312 GCA_011762715.2 Neuroterus valhalla
AAAAGTTACAATTTCAACCAGAGATGAATTTAGAATCGAAATAATGCAACTTTAACATACAAATTTGATTTTCAACGAACAAGTTTTAATTTCAAACAATTACTTGATTTTTTAACTCAAAAAGGATGAATTTGCAATGAACAATGTAAACAAGCCTTCCTGATTTAAAATTAGGAAGAGGGAACTTTAAAATTGTGACGAATTTTGAATTGAAGGAACGATTTTTTTTAATTTCTCTCGTCTGAATCCGAATTATAATTACTTTGAAAGGTTCACGTTCCATGTAAAAAATTCCTTGTTCCAAAACCACTGGAACTCCCTGCCCTAAAATAAAAACTATAATTATTTTCGGAAATAAAACGTGATAAATAAATTTTTTCAATAAAATTTAGATATTAATTATTTCTGTATGTTTGGGCTATCATCAATTTGATTATAAAATTCGAGTCAGCTAAAAAAATCTCACAGGGCAAGAAATTTTCAAAACGTTCATCTCATAATGGAAAAAAATGAAATTTCTTCAAAATTTCTTTTTTAACGAATTACATTAAAGGAGCGTTACATTGTTTAAATCAAATGATAAGATCTCTTTTTGATTCATAAAAAGAAAGCAATCATTTCTCGTATTTTTTTGGTAGAATTTTCAATAGCCTACGTTGAGTCAAGGAAATAATAATAAAAATAATAAAATAAATAAAATTTAAATTATTTTTTAATAAAATTCCAGGTCATTTCCTGGTTTTTCCCGGTCTTTCCTGGTCAAGTCGCCACCCTGAAAATATTCTGAATACTTCACAGAGATATCACAAAAATTTCAAATATTCCAAAGCATTTCATAAAGATTACAAAAACTTTGCAGAGATTCCACCAATATTTCAATAATTGGATGAAAAGATTTTGAGGATTTAAAAATATTTCAAAAGTTATCTACCTCTTGGTCATTAAATACTCAAAATACTGTGTTCGTCATTGAGAATTTCATAAAAAGATCCATATTGAAATAAATCCAAAAACATCACAAAATGTAAATATCTTTTTGCAATTTAACAAAATTTATAAGCTGAAGAGATATGTTGAATTAAATTGAGCTCTAAATACGAATTTAAATTTGAATTGACAAGTCCCGGGTTAAAAAGCGTCTAAAATATTGGATATTAATTTGGAATGAGGTTCAGATTTGCCCAATCTTTCTTAATTAATTGGAATTAAAAATGTTTCCAACATTTCAGAGCACTCAGTTGTGATATTTTTCAAAAAATGTAACCCTTCATAGTCGAAGATTTTTAAATGTACAAATTAAACACAAAGTTGTAGTCTAAAGGTCTGAGAGATTCATGACAATAAGTAGGAAAAAAATTGTAAGCTTCACAGATTTCAAATCCGTATAAAAAAAATTTGATTTTCTACAATTCAAATATTTTATGCTGTAATTCAGTCCAAAAAATGTAGGTTCACATATTCTCTTGAAATTTAAAAATTTTCTAAATTTTGAGAATGTAAATACTAGCATTTGAGAATTTCGTGCATTCTGAATTACTGGAGCTTAAAGAACAAATTTTTCTTGGAGATTCCAAATTTGGAAGAGTTACGTTTCAAAATAATTGAAATTTGCCTTTGGAGAGCTTTCAAAACAAAAAATATGTTCGTAAAAAATTGAAATATAATTTTCAACATTAAGCATATTATGCAATTCCAGAGATTTGAAAATTTGGGGCGCTTTATATGGCATTTTTCCAATAATATCTGAATGGTCAACAGTTCCAGCTTTTTGAGACATCTAAATTCTCCAAAAAAAACTCTTTCGAGATATGAAATGTTTCCATATTTTAGACGCTTCAAATTTTGAAAAAATTTTTAGCCCAGACGATTTCCGATTACAGGAGCTGCTAAATTTATTCTTAATGAAAATTTTGGACGCTCTTGAAGTTGAAACGAATTAATTATGAATATATATGATCATTTTTGGTGGAAAGAATTAAAAAAAGATAACTAGACGTTAATTCAAAGAAATCGGGCATTGAAGGCAGAATCCTTAACAATTGTCGTCGAAATAAAAAGAGGATAGTATTCGAATTAATAAACTTTCATATTCACCTAAAGCTGTTCCTTAATGTAATAATTTCTTCGCCTCCTTCTTGTGTCCTTTTAGAATATCTGAGCAAAATGCAAAGCGTCATTAGTAAAACGATTATGAGCAAAATCAGAAAAATTGTAATCTGGAGAATTATTCCAAGTGTCGTCACTTCTTCTTCGGCTGTTGCCATCAAATCCAATCCGCCGTAGAGAGGATTCAAGTAACCGCTATAAGCCGCCAGCATCTGCTTCTCTTCATTTCCATAAACTAAAATTAAGAAGAAGAGAAAAAATGAATAATAAAATATCAACGAGTAAAGTGAAATACAAATTTTAGAAATAGAAAATACTTGGTGTCCCTTTTTTTCCTTTTTGCCTAAGAAAGGACATTGTAAAGTTTTATTATAACAATAAAGGAACAGGATGCTAAGGATGGAACAGTTAATTTTAAACCAAACTGATGAATTCTCAGGTAAAATGGTGAAACTTCAACTGGAATAATTATGTTCTATGCGAAAAAGATGAATTTTCAACCTAAAGATTAATTTTCTACAAAAAGGTAGATTTTCCAGAAAGAAAATGAATTCTCAAAGAAATAGTTTTATTTTTCAATTCGAAAATCAATGTTCAACTGATTACTTGAATCTTCACTAAAACCAGATGAATTCATTTTTAACAAAGTAGTTACATTTTCAATCAGAGGTGGATTTCAAATTTAAATAATGCACCTTTAACAACAACAAAAGAGTTTAACTTTCAACCAAGTAGTTGATTTTTTAACTAGAAAAGGATGAATTCGCAATGAACAATGTGAACAAGTTTTCTATTATAATTTAGAAATGTTTCTTATTCGAAATACTACTTCTATTCTAAAAACTGCTTGAAGTACTTTCTTCATTTAAAATTATGAAGAGGGGACTTTCAAATTTTGACGAATTCTAAATTGGAAGATCAATTTTCTTAATTTCCTCTCTTCTCAATACGAATAAAAATTATTTTGAAAGTTCCTGTTCGATGTAAAAAATTCTCTGTTCCAAGTGAAATGATATGTCTTTACTGAAACTCCCTGCCATAAAATAAAAACTATAATTATTTTCTGAAATTCTTTCTCCCAAGTCAGATAAATGAGCAGAAAGCAAATAAAACGTGATAATTAAATTTTTTTCGAAAAAGTTGAGAAAATAATTCTTTCTGTATGCTTGGGCTATCATCAATTTGATTATAAAATTTGAGGCAGCCAAAAAAAAAAATCTCTTAGAACAACATGAAGCATAGACATATTTAAAAACTGTCAAAATCAGACTGAAGGAACGTTACATTCTTCGAATCAAACGATGAGATCTCTTTTTAATTTATAAAAAGAATGCAGTCATTTCTCATATTTTCACGGTAAAATTTTGAATTGACTAGGTTAAGTCAAGTAATTTCCCGGTTTTTAAATTGAATTCCCGATCATTTCTCGGTCAATACAATTTCCGGTCCGTCCCGGTTTCCTGGTCAAGTCGCCACCCTGTTACTTTCCTAAATAACAGGCATTCGCCTGAACATTTATTTTTGAAGGGAAAGTTAACGAATAGTAGTATTGGCGACCTATTACAAGAAAATAATGGCATTAGTGGTATAGGTCGAGAAAAAGTGTGAAATAGTGTCAATATCGGCGCAAGCCCGAGCCAAGCATCACTGAAAATGTCCATCACTCACCAATAACTTCAATAAACCCCGTATAATTCGCCTTCTCATCCAGAAATCCATCCTGCTGTGGAAAAGGTTGTAATTCCCCTTCTGCATGTCCGTTTATATCCTCCCTCTTTTTTCTAGCTAAGGTTCCCGTAAATTCAAACGGAACGCTAGTAGTCAAATCTTCAGGACTTTTATTTCCTGGAAAAATACTTGAAGTTCCCAAAGAAGCTGGAGTTGTCGAATCTGTTGAATTTGTAGAATTAAGTGGAGTTGACGTTTCAGGAATAAAATGTAACACTGTCGGAATCGGTTTAGGCCTCAATCCTATACATTTTTCGCAGGAAGTGCTTCCATTAAGCGATTCACCGTCTCCAAGGAAAATCTCCTGAATTAAACGATCGCTATCAAACATTTCGGCAAGATATGCGCCGTTTGAATTGGATGTGTGGATGTAGTTATAAGAATAAACGGGAATTTCCTCGGGTGGTGGCAAATCTGCTATTGTTTTCTGAGGATCTAATTTCACGAGAAAAACACGGTAGCAACAGATAGGACCGTTTCTTTCGGAAATTCTTGGAAGGTAGAGTTTGAAAAGCTGGCGACCTTCGTTTTCAATTTTCCTCCAGGATCTGAGATTTAAACTGTCTCTGTCTGGAGTTGTTGCTGGCATTGTGCAATTCGCAATCGCTTCTCTTCCTGAACTACGATGTCTCGTTATGCCTCGAAGTGTTGCCTGAAAAAAATTTTATTAAGTGAGACAACAATCAAGAGCTTGAGGAACAGGAAACTAGATTAGAGATCAAGAGGATCATTTCGATAAAAAAAAAAAAAAATGAAGCTCACGGTGTAATTCGTATTAGGCGGTATCTGGTTGAATTGATAGGAACGAGCAGTTCCAAGCGCATTTTTATCCCTTGGTCCCCAGTAATCGACTTCGAAATGTCCCAAGTCATTTCGATAAAAAGTGGTGCCAGTTAAATTGACTCCGTAATGCTTGATGACTCCGTTTGGTTTTTCTGGTGGTTCCCAAGTTAGCAAAATAGAACTGGTGCTGCTTATGTTGTCGTAACGACACGTGACGGAAATATTTCGAGGAGGGCTGGCAGCTGAAAAAGAGATCAAAGAGTCCCTTGTTGAATTAAGAAAAAGAAAAGATTATGATTTTAGTTTGAGATAACTCCATTAGATAACAAATATTCAGGGTAAGTACCAACATCGAAGAAGAAAAATTCGAATCTAAAATGTACAGTTCATAGATGAACAACTTTCATTAATATTATCTTAAAAGAGCCTTTCAAATGAAACAAATAAGAATACAGAGTCATTTCCCGGTTCTTCACGGTCATGTGTTTCAATGTTCCCGGTCAACTAGAAGTAACATATTTATATCTGTCGCAAAACGCAAACATTTATTTTTATTCATGACGTTCATTCTAAACATCCTTTAATACAACAGATCAAACATTGCAACATAAATCAATTTCTAAAAGAATACTCAAATTTTCAAAGAAAAATATAATTTTTTTTACAAAAGTTGGAACAGTTAAACTTTTATCAAAATCAACTTACGATAACAAAAAAAAAAAGGATTTCCGAAAAAAATAGTTCATTTTTCAATCAAGAAGATGAATTTTCGAATAAAAAGATAAATATTTAGCTGGAGCACTTCAATTTTCAACGATGAATTCAAATGAGAAGATTAATTTTTAAAAAGAACAGTAATATTTTTAGTTTGAAAAACTAATTTCAAACCAAGCATAAAATTTTTATACTAAAACAAAGAATCTTCCACTGAAGAAGTTGAGTTTTCAAACAGATAAATTAATATTAATATTAGATATTGATATTAATGCTAATATTAATAATAAAATACTGGAATTTTAAATGGAAAGAAATTACTAAAACTATGGGATTTTCAATTGAAATAAATTACATTCTTAGTTTAAACAATTACTTATAACAAAATAAATAATGACTTTAGAAAGAATCATCATATTTTTACACAAAATTCGGAAGAGTCAAATGAAATTATGAGTGTTTAACTGAAGTAGTTAAATTTTAAACCCGAAAGACGAATTTTTATCTGAATTGTTTGACAAAAAATTAATTTTCAACCAAAAAATACAATTTTTCACCAAAATGATTGAAATTTGAACGAGGAAAATAAAAATTTTCAAACCAAAATTGAATATTGACATTTTTGGCCTAAAGATTAATTTTAAACCAAACATGAGTTTCCCGCTAGGTGAATGTTCGAATAAGATGAAACAAAATGAAGAAAAAGATCATTTTCTACCAAAAATCGATTTTTCAACAAAAGATGTGAAGTTTCAACGAAATAATTTAATTTTCAATTTAAAAAAAAATTTCACTGAATTGTCGAATTTTGGACTAGAAAAGATCAAAGATCATTTCCCGGTTTCCGAAGCTGAATATTTTTAATTTTTGATGATTCAGAGTTTAATTTTGAATTTTCGAAACCATAAACATTTGATCATTCAAAGCTAGATATTTGAAAGCGTTGATTTTTCAAATTGAAGATTTGCAAACTCGTAGCATTTGAAACTGCATTTCTTAATTAGTGAAATTTGTAATTGAAGAGTTAGTACAAACTGATTAAATTATAATTTGATTTATCCTCGTTTGAAAGATAGCAAATTTAGGTAGAATTGAAGGATTCAAAATGGTTTAATCCCAATTTTTAACGTTTCATTTTAAAACCGTTTATTGTCAAATGCTTTCGATTACACATTATTTAATGATAACAGCTTTTTTTACTTAATAAAACTTTCAATCCAAAGCTCTTCCATTCTAAACTCTTCAGTTGAAATGGTATACCTAAGCATCTACGGATTTGGAACGTTTTCAAATTAAAATCTTTCAGTTTCAAACTCTTATAATTTCGAATAACCCAAGCGATTTGAAACTGCATTTCTAATTTTTTAATTGGAAATGTTATAAAATGTTATTCCATTACTAAGGCTTTCAAATTGATATACTTTTAAATTTTGAGTCTTCACTATCATTTTCATATTTTTCGATCAAACGACCACCCTATTATTGAATTATAAGTGAATAAAAATAAAAAATTCAGTTGCTACAAAAAAAGACTATTGAAAACAAAGGCGAATTTCGGGACGAGACATTTGGAAAGTAATTCAAAATATTGCAAAGTTTTCAAATATGAAAATTTTCTAAAAATACGGATGCCCTTAACCTCTCAAATATAAAAAATTAAAATTCCATCCAAAAACTGCTTCAATCTTAAAATTCACCACCATTCCTCATTGTATAAATAAATTGCATCATTTTTAAAAATATTTACCGCCATCGTAAGTCGTGCCATTAATTTCCGCACTCCAATTGCCACACTTCTTTGTGTATTCGCTGCAAGCTTGAGCTTTGAACTTGTAAGTAGTCGCCGGTTCAAGATTCATAAACGCATAGTAGTTTTCTGCATTCGCAGCTTGTGTCGTTTCCAAATTTTCACTATTATGAGTAGCTTGCAGATTATAAAAATGAACATGCTCCTTCAGTTCTTCAGTCTCAGGCAAGGACCACATTATCGTTATTGAATTTTCAGTCGCTCCATTCGCTTGAACGTTGGGTATGAAAATCGGATCTGGAACAATGAAAAGTAGTTTACTTTTTTGCAAATTCATTTCCCAATAAAAGGCCTCAAACTCATTTGGTTTATAATTTTTAAAAGTATCAATAGTAACAGGGATTTCAAAAAATAGTATAATAGTAAAATAGGGGCTGACCATTTTAGAAATCTGATAGAAAATATAAGTACATCTAGCATAAAATCGCGGAAATGCTTTTAGAATTTTCCAAAATGCCCCAAAAGCTTTAAAATCCGTTGAAACCTTTTACAAAACCCCTAAAACTATTGATACTCCAAAAATCCGTGGAACATTCGTCGATCCTTCTCAATCCCTTGAAATCTTATAATTTTCTTTTGTAATCCTACGAATCCCTTAACATGGAGAAGTCCCTTGAATTCTTGGATATATTACGAAATTCTTTGAAAATTCTTGAAAATTCTGAAATCACGTTGAAATTCTTGGAATCTCTTCAAAATACCCAAAGCTCTTCAAAATCCTTTGTAATTTGCGATTCTTTCAAAAACGATCAAATCTTTGAAATCCTCTGCGAACACATACAATTTGATGAAATTCGTAAAAATCTTTTAAATTCCTACGAATTCCATTTAAAATCTTTGAAATTTTTCGACTCCCTTAGGAAATCTCTTAAATTTTCCTTTAAATCTCTTGGAATCTTTTGAAATACATGAAAAGTTCTGAAACCCTATGAAATCCTTAAAAAACATGTGTAATCTGTTGAAATATTTCGATTTTTGAGATCATGGATACGTTGTTCTAGTCAATCTAGAGAATAATAATAGCATGAGTGACACATTTTCAAAACCATAGCAACATAGCTGTATCGCCAGGGTAGCGATTCGACGGAAAATTTCAAATTCCCGGTTCTTCAAGGTCAACCTTTTCAATTTTCTCGGTCAACTAGAAGCACAATTTTTATATTTGTTCCAAAACGCAAACGCTAATTTTTATTCATGACGTTCATTTTAAATATCCTTTAACACAACAGATGAAACATTGCGAAATAAATCAATTTTTAAAAGAATACTGTAATTTTAAACAACAAAAATATAATTTTCTTACAAAAATTGAAACACTTAAACTTACAATTAAAAATAAAATTTACGATAACAAAAATCTTCAACCAGAAAAGTTCAATTCCAAAACAAGAAGATAAATTGTCAACTAAAAAGATAAATATTTAACTGGAGTACTTCATTTTCCAGCCACGAAGGTGAATATTCAAACAAGAAGAGTAATTTCCGAATAGAAAGAATCATTTTCTAAGAAAAAATATCATGTTTTAACATAATAGTCGAATTTCAAAGTCAAGAAAAATTATTTTTAACCAAAAGTAGAACAGTAACATTTTTGTTTGAGAAATCAATTTCAAACTGGAAAAGGATCTTCAACTGAAGGAGTCGAGTTTTCAAACAGATAAATAACTTTTACTTAAAAAGACAATTAAGCGAGACTTTGATTACTCAAATTTCGAATTGAGAAAAAATCAATGTTGAAATAAACAAATAGATTTTAAAAAGAAACTATGAAATTTTCAATTGGGATAAGTTAAATTTTTAGTTGAAAAAAATTACTTATAACAAAAAAAAAACTAACTTTCAACAAAAAAAGCTATATTCCAACAAACAAACAAAAAATTGTCAAACAATTACATTTATACACAAAATTATGAAGAATCAAATAAAATTGTAAATTTTTCACTGAAGTAGTTGAATTTGAAACCAGAAAAACGGATTTTTAACTGAAATGATGAACATTTAACTAAAAAAAATAGATTAATTTCTGACAGAAAATTAATTTTCAACCGGAAAATACAATTTTCAACCAAAAAATACCATTTTTCAACAGAATGGTTGAAATTCAAACCATAAAAATAACAATTTTCAAACAAAAATGGAATAAAGACATTTTTGGCCTCAAAAATTAATTTTAAACCAAACATAAGAATTTTCAACTAGATGAATGTTTGATCAAAATGAAAAATGTTTGGCTGTATAACTTGAATTTTTAACCGTAAAGAAGAATTTTTTGAGGAGAATATCAACCTCCGTTTCAACGAAAGAATTGTATTTTTAATTCAAAAAGACAAATTTTCACCAAATTGTCGAATTTTGAACTAGAAAAGATCAATTTTCCACTAAAAATGAAACAGGTGAATTTTCACTTGAAGTGATTGATTTTCAACCAAACTGAAGAATTATCAGATATAATGATGAATCTTCAAATGAATTGATGTACTTTAAGCAAGAGATAAATTTTTAACCATAGAGATTAATTTTCTACAAAAAAAGCCGAATTTTCCACGAAGTACATAGATTCCCAAAGAAATAGTTCAATTCTCAAATTCAAAATAAATGTTCAACTTACTACTTGAATTTTCCACCAAAAAAAGATGAATTGATTTTTAAAAAAAGTTACAATTTCAACCAGAGATGAATTTAGAATCGAAATAATGCAACTTTAACATAAAAATTTGATTTTCAACGAACAAGTTTTAATTTCAAACAATCAGTTGATTTTTTAACTCAAAAAGGATGAACTTGCAATGATGAATGTAAACAAGCCTTTCTAATTTGAAATTAGGAAGAGGGAACTTTAAAATTATGATGAATTTTGAATTGGAGGAACGATTTTCTTTTTAATTTCTCTCGTCTAGATCCAAATTACAATTAGTTTAAAAAGTTCACGTTCCATGTAAAAAAATCCCCTGTTCCAAGTGAAATTATACTTCTTCACTGAAACTCCCTGCCCTAAAATAAAAACTATAATTATTTTTGGAAATAAAACGTGATAAATAAATTTTTTCAATAAAATTTAGATATTAATTATTTCTGAATGTTTGGGCTATCATCAATTTGATTATCAAAGAGTCAGCTAAAAAATCCCACAGAACAAAAAATTTGCAAAATGTTTTGCTTATAATGGAAAAAAAATATAAACTCTTCCTCTCGTGACGTATAGATATATTTAAATATTTTGAGAATAAGATTAAAGGAACGTTGAGTCAAGTAAATTCCCGGTTTTTAATCGAATCCCCGGTCATTTCCCGGTCAAGTCGCCACCCTGATCGCTGGAAAAAATGTAAATACTGGCGTAAATCCAAGTCCTACAATGAATATTTCCTAAATAATCTACAATATTTTCCCATACCTTCCTTTAAGGTAGTTATCCATTCTTGAGCAATTTGAATATGAGAACTACCTACAGCATTAGCGGCACTAATTTTAATCTTATAAGGTGTCTCTTTCTCCAATCCAGTCAAAACATAACTTGTAATTCCACCTCTGATTTGTTCATTATTATATTGCCACTGATCCGTTCCTTTTTTTAAATTCTGAATGAAATATCGCTGAATCGGCTCGTTGCCATCGTTTACAGTCCAGTTCAAAAATATACTTCCGGCCCCAACAGCTTTCATGAAGTCTATACTGACTTGAGGGACTTCTATCACGAAAAGATGAACTTGTGCGGATAGAATTGTGCTATAATCTCGTGCAGTACAAGTGTAAGTGCCGTTATCTTTTCTAGTGACACTTTTGAAATTCAACTGCAATTGGACATAAGTCTCGTTAACTTTTTCAACTGTCGTGTGTTCCTTTAAATAGCCATTATTTTCCGAATCATTGCCTTTCGTCCAACTGAAATTTTGAAGAGGATCGCCGTAAATGTGGCAGGTCAGTGTCGCTGGCTCCAAGACTTTTGTCCTAGTTCTTTCCCCAGGTTCTATTTTACCTGGTTCTGAAAATGAAAGATCATTTCTTCTTATTAATCAATATTAATAAAAAGTAATGAAACAAAAATAAAACTAATAATAATAATGTGTGAAAGCAATGTGAAACATGCATCCATTCATCCTATCGTGATATCGGCTACAGGCCATGTACACGCAAGATGCACTGAACATCTCGAACATCTAGGAGTCAGTAAGGTACT
>WSXT02106066.1:0-11312 GCA_011762715.2 Neuroterus valhalla
CATTCAGGCGTCCACGCATCAGAGCAGACGACCGTCTCAGTGCGGAGCGCACAGATGCCCCATTTCCCTTTCCGTGTAAGGCTCGAAAATATGTGACAGAGTGCTTATATTGAAGCGATTGGTATATTCTTTGGAACGAATCATCGAGTGTCTCAATAGCAATCGTACAAGCCAAATTATTATGATCGACTGAATGCGGAAAGAGCGCGTATTTACAATATTTTTGTACTAATTTGCCCGTAACTTCTGTTCTAATCAAAATATTTTTTCAAAAATAAAAGTGGAAAATGTTCGTAATGAAATTCAAAATCAATCATATTCATCAAAACTTCCATAAATATTGCGAACAATGAGAGATATCGATTTCAACAATTAAATTGTTAATAACAAAAAAAACTGACGGGTTTTGAGCGTTGAGACTTAAAAAAATGTATTCTCCGCACCAAAAAAAAATAAATTAAATTAAGTCACTGACTGTACTCTGTACATTCGGACCGTCACCGTTTCACTGAAACGTCACTGCTTTGCCAGTTCACGACGCACGGATAGAAGTTTTACTTCAAAAAGAATTTTAAAAATCTGCCCGCCGCGCGGGCACATTCTCATGGCGCGCTTCGCGCGCGGGTCGTTTCGCCCGCAAGTTTGAGCGCGCCTAGGGCGCGCGTCATTCGAATCTCGCGCTCGATAATGTATTTACCTCGCGCTAAGCGCTCGGTTTGTTTTTCACATCGCGCTTCGCGCTCGGCTTCATACGTGCTTGATTCAGTTCACAGTGCATGTAATGCATACACAGAGTTGCAAATATTGCAAAACTGCAAATAGCTGGGTAACGAACTCGACTTGTATTTTTTGTCCTTCAAGATGGGTGCCAAAGCACGATCGAATATGATCATTTTTTCGATGGTTATCAAGTTCACAGATTATTTTTTATTATTTTCTGTGCGATCAAAATTGGAATTTTGGATTTTTTGAGAAAATTCAAAAAGTTGTATTCATGTTCCTGCAGGTTCCCCAAAAAAACATTTTTTCTCCTTGGCTTTCTTTTCAATCTGGTTAACGGACTCGTCCTTTTTTTTCGGGAAATATTAATTAATAATTAATTGCTCAATCGGCGACTCGTGACGGAGCGGTGCACAGTGGGGCGAAATGAAAAAACGATGTACAAAAGAACCTGTAGGTCACAATTCTTCATCGATTTTCAACTTTTTTTCTTGAAAAAATTCAGCATTAAATTCTCAAGAAATCTGATGAGGCTGATTTTTAAATTTTTGTTTGTTCAAATTTTTGTTTTGTTTAAATTTTTGTATAGCTGCAAATAGCAATAAAAATGTTGATTAAAAGAAATTTCTCTGTTGATTCTTTGTCATCGGAAGTAAAAAAATTTGTTTATATGTCAAATTGTTTGTTATAAACGAATATTTGCAACACATATACAGCATGATGGATTATGATTTTGTGAAGTACATTTATGCATCGAAATCGCTCGTTCAGAGCAATGAGGTAGAATGTGATCATTAAAATGTGGTATCCGATATAATTCGTTAAATTTATTAGCAAATATTGATAACAAATGCATGATTTGAACAGTTACAGGCAGAAACGAACCGAATTTTCTTCCGATTTTCTTCGAATCTCATTGCCTGCGATACACATTGATGCCTATTTGCCATCTGATATAATCTTTTAAATCTATTACCAACAATTTTAAACAAATTCATGACTAGAACAGTTTTGGGAAAAAACGAACGGAATTTCCTTCCGATTGTCTTTAAATCTCATTTCCTGTGATACACATTGATGTATTTTTCTCATCTGATATAATTTGTTAAATTTATCATAAATTATTATAAACAAATGCATGATTTAAACAGTTTCAGGCAGAAACGAACGGAATCTTCTTCTGATTTTCTTTGAATATCATTGCCTGTGATGCTCATTGATATTTTTTGACTCAAAATATCAATAAATATTTTTATAACCGAATCATTCGAACAAAGTTTCCATTATAGAAATTTCATGATTGTTCAGTACTCTCATCGGCCTCTTATCTGGAGAAGCTCAAGAAGCCCGTAATAAAGATTTTGAACGATTCCGTGCATTTAATACTCGTAAGTGCAGTCGGTTAGCCACTAATACTGATAAAGTGCATGTAAATAACTCATCTCATCTTATGCATACTTATCATATCTAAGAGGAGGCTGGAGATATATAGATATTGATTTTCATCTTGAAGCTCTCGAGCTCTTGATTGTAGAATAAATCGTTATTGGAATGAGGACTGGAATCATGAAATTTCCATAAGGAAAATTTTGTTCGAATGATTCGTTTATAAAAATATTGAATGATATTTTGAGTCGAAAAATATCAGTGAGCATCACAGACAATGCGATTCGAAGAAAATCGGAAGAAAATATGTTTTTTTTCTGCCTAAAACTGTTCAAATTATGCATTTGTTTATAATAATTATTGATAAATTCAACAAATTATATTAAATGACAAAAATACTTCAAAGTGGATCACAGGCAATGAGATTCGAAGACAATCGGAAGAAAATTCGGTAGTTTCTGCCTGAAACTGTTGAAATCATGCATTTGTTTATAATAATTGTTGATAAATCTACCAAATTATATCGGATACCACATTTTCATGATCACGTTTCACCTCATTTCTCTAAACGAGCGATTTCGGTGCATAAATATACTTCATATAAAACATAATCCATTATACTGGCTATTTGCTGGAAATATTTGTTTCTAACAAATAACTTGACATGTTAACAAATTTTTTTTCTTCCGCTGATCTTTTTGCATCAAAACTGAGGCCTGATGCCACTAAGAGAAATTTTCCCAGAGAATTAAAATTTTTTTTTTAATCAACATTTTTTCGCTATTTGCAGCTCTATGAATTTGAACTAACAAAATTTTAAGGATCAGCCTCGATAAATTTCTTAAGAATTCAATGTTTAATCTTCTGAAGAAATAAAAATTGCGGTGGTGTAATACAAGATTTTGTTTGAATGAGCAAAACGTGATCTCTTAATTGACTCCAAATCCGTCCTTTCCCCTCCACATTCTTTACTTATCCTCACAATATAAACTCCCGGACTCACAGTATACTCTGAATTTGAATCAGTCAAAAATTGACTGACTGAATTAATCAAGCATACTTTGACTCATGAATCAGTCATTTCGACTGACAAATTAGTCTTTTTTACTGATTAATCAGTCATTTCGAGTAACTGAATCGATCAGTCTCTTAGAATGACTGATTCCCAGGCATAGTGTAGTGCCTAAACTACAGATAAATCAGTGATTTTATCTGAGAACGAGGAAAAGATATATAGCGTTGTTCACTATATTATGAGAATTTTACACTATATTATGAGAATTATTATTGACATGAGAATTGTTATTGTTACATTAAACATACTATCAAACAACGTCGAATAGGTCGAGGATATTTTTAGGAATTTCATTAAAATTGCTATAAATATCTTTGTTATCAACAATTTGATTCTTTTCATAAAATCTCAACATTTTATCAAATTGTTTGAACACAAATGAATGATTGACTAGATCACTCGAAATTACCGATTGAATTGTTCAAAATGAATGATTTTTTTAGTAAAAATGACTGTTTGAATCATTTGGGATGACTGATTGAAACAGTCGAAATGACTGATTGATTCAGTGAGCCAAAATGGCTGATTCGAAAATTAACTTTTTACTGATTTATCAGTCTTAAAATCCGCACTGTTTGAATCAGTAAAAAATTACTGCGAATCAGTCACTTTTGACTGATTAGAATTTAGAGTATAGTATGAATTGGTTCGAAAAAAAATATTAACAGTAAAATATTCATCTGCTGACTTTCAGGAAATAAAGTACATCTTAAAGGAACAGACCTACCTTCATCTCTAGGAAAATCAAGAAACATTACCAGTGGTGGAATCCTCACATCACCCTTTTTCCCAGAACGTTATCCTCGAGATTTGGGCATGGAATACATCATCACTTGCCCAGCTGAAGCCACGTCATGTCGAGTCAGAGTTCTCTTTAGTGATTTTCAACTAGCTGCGGTTTCAATCATAGAGGTATCTTCATTCCACAACAATACTAAATTATCTATAAAAAACCCCGTTGCTCTAGAATTCCGAAACTTAGAAAGACTTGACAACAGAATCAATTTCCAGTTTTACGATTGGAACGGTCAACGACTTGACGTCAGCAGTGGAGTTAGATTCCGTCCACCTATTATCGTCAGTTCAGGACCCTCAATGCTGATTAGGTTTTATGCGAATGGTGGAACAGGTTTTGGTTACAAAGCCTTTTACTCTTTCGTTCTTGACCATCTTTACGACAAGTCTATACAACCAATAACAGACTGTGGCGGTTATGTTGAAAATTTGGGTGGTGCAATCACAATGATGGACATGGCTGAAGACGGAATCAAAACCTACGATTGTGTTTGGCTCATAAGACCACCCAAAAGTTTCCTTCATATGAAAACACACCAATACATAAAAGTCATTACGTTTGAAGAAATGGGTATGTCCTACTTACCAGTATCTTGAAGATAAACAGTGTCAGCTAAGTAAATAGAATTCTCCTTCATACTTATAGCTGGAAATACTGAACTTATTGTCAAACAAGGACCTACATCAGCATCGCTACCGTTGGAAATTCTTCGACATCCTGCTAGTAAATTACAACCTCGTAGACTAATTGAACATGTTGCTCCTATTTCTAGTGGATTCCATGTCAGTCTTCGTGGAACATTTGGTTCAACTTCTCATCTTGCTATAGCCTATGCAGCTTTTAGTTACACAGGTTTGCGACATTTGAAAAGATAAAAGCATCTCTTCTAATTCTGTAACTTAGACCATAAGGGAATTCGTCTTTATTTTATCCCGTATTTCAGACTGTTTTACTGGGTCAGATTTTCTTTGTCAGAATCACAGATGTATACCAAGTCAGCTGAACTGTGATGGATTTGATCATTGTGGAGACAATAGTGATGAACCAGCCACTTGTACTCGAGGTCAGTATCTTTTGATTACTTTTGTAAACATTGTTTATTACATTCATGCTCATATGTAACATTTTTATTTTACCCTGTCTGTGTTCAGACTGGGATCCGGAACTCCAGGACAGGAAGTGGCATATGAATAAAGCTAACTACTACTTTCCGAAAATCGACAGATATCCTGATTTAAAGACAGCTACTCTTGTCTTCGTAGCAAGCAGTTTGGGTTTAATCACATTGATTTCGGCTCTCATAATTTTACTATACAGAATGGGTGCAAGAGCCAGGCAACAGAGGGACCTGCAATCCCGCTTGCAGACCATCAGCGAATTATTAGGTATAGGTTTAGTAACATGTGATGTTTTTTAAAGAACAGTTTTTAATCGCTTTTTCAGGGTCAACGGTTTTTGATCTTGCAGATGGTGCAAGAGTTGAGCAGGTGAATGCTCCGGACGATCCACCTGTCTACGAATACCCCCCAGGTTATGATGAAGTTGTGAAGTTAGGGGTAGAAAATGAACGTTTGAAAAGAAGAAGGAGAAAATCCAATTCTAGTGGCCGCAGAAGCAGAAGCTGCAACAGCCAATTTTTGTGAGTATCGAAAGATCCAAAACATGTAAGTGTGTTGAATATCAAAATAATCGGTATGTTTTTATTATCAAAAGGGCTTAAGGTCATCTCAGGGTACCACCTACTACCTGAAGGCTCATCCAACCATTGTTTCATGCCAGCGTCGAGCTCGTCGAGACTCGGACAGGGACTGTGCTCAACCTACGGCTCCCCTATCCGGGAGATGGAAAATACGGCTGAGGTCGAGTTGCGGAATGGCCAAGGGGAAGCAGCCGTCGGTGCCTTCCCCCTCCATGCTACACATATTCCGCAACTCGTCATCAGCTCTCGCCCGGCCTAAGTCTATTAGGGGCATTAGCACAAATAGTCAGATAGAAAAATAACCAAATTTGCAGTTTAGAGTTTTGGAGAGAACATATTCATGATCTACGGCTTTTTACGAATATTTGAAATTTAGGACTCTTCGATATTCAATGTGTAAAATATGAAATGTTGCCATTTTCGATGTTTTTCTTTAAAAGTTTCAATTTCAAAACCTGAAAATTAAAAATTTTCCAATATTTAATAGTTTCAATGGGAGATTCATTGATATGTTATGTAAAGGAACTTCTTAGTAGGAAATTAAATCCAACTCTTTAGTAAAAAATCATCTTTATCGTTAAAAATTCATGTTTTCGGGTTGTAAATCCAACTGTTTTGTGGGAAATTCGATTTTTGGCTTGCTTATGAAGAATTTGGTAGAAAATTCGTATTTACCAGTGTAATCAAACTATTTTTATTCAAAATTTGAACTTTTATTGAATAAACTGATAACTGTCGAATTTTTCGTTAAGGAGTAATCATTATGGAAAAATTTAAACTACTTGGTTGAACATAATACTACTTTGATGAAAGTAAGTTTTCTTCGTTGAAGATTCATCAGTTAAATTAATAATTCATCATTTCCATCGAGAATGGAATTCTTTATGAGGAATCTTCTTTATTTTTTTTTAATCAACTGAAAATTCGACAATTCCATCTTTCGTGGAAAAATTGTTCTTTTCCAGGGAAAAATACAACTGTTTGAATCAAAATTGATGTCCTTTGTTCGAAATATGTCTTTTTTGGTAGAAAATTTTATTTTTGTTATAAATTCATCTGTTCGGTTGGAAATTGAACTATTTAAAAAAAATTCATTATTCTGTAAAAATTTATTTGAAAAAAGGTTGAGAATTCAACTCACCTTTTGAAAATTTGTCTTTTTCCTTCACGGAAAAGTCAATAGTTATCAGTTAATTCAATAAGGTTCAAATTTTAAATAGAAAAAGTTGAATCCAACTGATAAAGACGAATTTTCTACCAAATTTTTCATTTTCAAGCCAAAAATCGAATTTTCCACATAACAGTTGGATTCACAGCCCGAAAACATGAACATTTAACAATAAAGATGGTTTTTTACTAAATAGTTGGATTTAATTTCCTACTAAAAAGTTCCTCTACATAACATATCAATAAATATTGCATTAAAACTTTTCAAGATTGGAAAATTTTCAATTTTCAGGCTTAGAAATTGAACCTTTTGAAGAAAAACATTGAAAATGGCAACATTTATCATTTTACGCATTAAATTTTGAAGAGTCTTAAATTTCAAATATTCGTAAAAAACCGTAGATCATGAATATCTTTTTTTCCAAAACTCTAAGTGCAAAACTGACCATTTCTTTGATGTTTTAATAAACAAAATAAAATAGTTCTCTAACACCTCCGCTAATGTAAGCAGAGTTGAAAATAATATATAGTTGGAATCGCAAAAAGCCGTAGGTCTTAAATATCTTTTTTCCAAAACTCTGAACGCAAAACTGCAAATTTCTCATTTTTCTATCTGACTATTTGTGCTAGGCCGGTCGAGGGCTGATGTCGAGCTGCGGAAGAGGTAGTAGCATGGAGGGGGAAGGCAACGACGGCTGCTTTCCCTTGACCATTCCGCAACTCGACCTCAGCCGAGTCTCGACGAGCTCGTGGCTGGCATGAAACAATGGAAAGGGTCGGATGAGCCTTCAGGTAGTAGGTGGTACCTTGAGATAACCTGAAGCCATCAAAAGCATCTTCTAAACCTCTTTTATCATTCTTCATAAGGAGTGCCTGTGAAGGACAATCTGTAAGTACCTTGCTAGATGGAGCCAGTACGAGTCACAGCTATCACAGTATTCCTGTCACTGATGAAAGTGTGCAAAGAGCAGTTCCTCGAACTCCTCCTCCACCTTATGTCACACCAACAGGAAGTATTTCAAAATATATGAATCTTCGAAGTCAGTTCGCATCTACAAAGCGTAAGTATGAATCTGCGTAAGACGTTTTCTCTTTCATCGAAAGGACCTATGTAATTAGGAAAATAATCTTCAATAAAATGCATCATTCAATAATTTTTAGGTACGGAAAATGTCAGTGATCATGGTGACGGAACAAGACGTTGCGGGATCGAAGAAAGTGGGGAGCATTCAAGGACAGTCCCCGTTCCTGGAGCAGCTGCTCCAGATCTAACACCATCTCTTGATGCAGAGACACTGGGTGCGTATCTTCAAAAATTTGCTGCGAACTCGTCTGAAAACTCTGCTCCACAGTTGAACAGCTGGAAAGATGCATCGATGGACATCAATCCAGAATTCGGCAGAAGGTCAAGAGATGTCGAGGAAATCGTAGACGACGCAGAAAATAAGAAAAACATAACTAGTTCGACTCAGAAAACTATTAGATCTCTAATTGATGATTCAAAAGGTCGTCCATCAAGCTTAAGTCCAGAAATTTTCTCATCAGTTTTTAGAGCAAGTTCTTCATCAACAGCTTCTCCAGCAGAAGTTGCACCATCATCTCTATTACCGTCAACATCTTCATCAAACACTAAAACTGTTATGTCAAAACTATTCTCAAACTCAAAAACCGTGAATAGATGTCCTCGAAGTATGAGCTTAAACTCGAACAATTTATCAACAGCTTCTTCCTCCCCTTGCAGTACCTTTGGTAAATCATTCGGGCGAAGAAGTCTCTCTAGAAAATTTTCGATATGCTCACATGATAGTTATGGTACTAAGGTATCTGCTCTAAGTACTAGTAGTAGTTATGAAAAATTAGAAGATGATTTCGATATAGTTTCCGAAGCTTGTAGTGTTATCAGTTCAAATACTAGAATGAACACTCCTTTTAGTACCCCAATGATTTATAAAAAAAGAGCGATGTCGAAAACTATACCTTCTCATGGTCGGTACGCGCATTGTGACCTTGAAAGTCTCTATGAAGGAATAAAGATTCTTGATTCCTTCTTAGCTATACATGGACTGAACGTGAACTCTCCAAAAAATTCATCAATCGTTATGTTGTTTGGAACACCAAAGCACTCTCAAAGAAGAGTTCGAAAGGCTCGTGGTTATGAACATGACTTTAAACAAAAACGTTTCTGGTATTCTACTGGCGATATCTTATTCTAATTAGCTCCATAATCGGAGGCATCAAAATGACAAATGGATGAGGGACCAAAAGGAAATTAAAAATTAAAATAAAATAATTTCTATACTGACTATTATTTACAGTAGAGTTGTTATTCACTCCTCATTCAAATGATATACACATGAATTTTTTCGAGTAGAAGGAAAGATTATTTTTACATATCCCTAAATATGTATCAAAAGAATAGTGTCCTTATTACCAAAAACCGTTCGAAACAGAATTTTGAAATATTGCGCCTTTCCTAGTGGTCATTATCATGTGTTCAGGCATATTTTATATTTATTTTAAACTTCTTCATTCAATTAAGAAATCGTTCGTTGAAGTTTAGAAATTTCAACGATTTAGAGGTTTTTATAACTTGAGTACAAAATAAACCACTTTATAGATAAAAGGAGGAGAATGTATGTTTCCAACCCTAGTAATTTAATTGAAAACTATGCGTTCCATGCTGTAAGAACTTTAAAACATTTGATGCAATAAATCAGAACTTCATTCTTAATTTTAGAAACTATAAAAATTGCTCCCTAGTGAGAGAAAACCTTCCCAATTGAATGTTATAGTTCTCAATTTTAGATTTAATTCGCATTTATTTTTAATTTTTGTACATACAAAATCAGTCGACGACTAATTACATACTTATTTTACTCCATAATACACGGCACATATACTCACATTGTTAGGTTGATAACAACATTCTTTCATTTTTATTATCTAGTTTAGGTACTGACTAGATTCAACATTTGGAATGTACAATAGGGTAGTCCAAAAATGCATTAGCAATTTTTTTTTCGAATTTTTATGCGAAACGCTCGGAAATTTGTTCGAATCCACAAGAAAATAAACGCATTCTTTTCTTTTTTTTTTTGAAAAAAAATGATTAGAGGTTGTGCAAGGCCCTATGAAGTTTAACACGTATTTCCCATAAGAAAAAAAAGTTTTCGTACATTTTATTCAGAATTCTTATTATTAGGTTAATCGAGTTCGAAATTCACCATTTCTATTCACAATTAGTCATAGAATGCGAATAAAATATTACTTTTCAAAAATTAGCCCTATAAGTCTGTTTTATAGGGTCCCGAAAAACCCCCATAAGTGAAAAAATGGGTTTTTCGAGTTTTTGGCGCTAATTCTGATTTTTTTGCAATTTTTTTTACGCAGATCATTTCAAATACATGAAATACTACTTTACACTAATAATTAGATGTTTATTCAAATTGTTTAAACAATTTATCATTGTTTTCAGCAACTTTCTCTCAGAAAAGGGTTAGGAAGTCAAGGTTTTTTCTGAATTTTCCAACTTATTTTTAACGTTTCAGTTTAAGCGAGGTAATAATCAATTAGAATTAACAAAAATAATTGTTTAAACAATTTGTTTTTATTATATCAATATTCTCTTAGAGCGATGCCACAAAGTTGCGGTTTTTTAAATGGAATTTCCAACTTTTTATCCACCTTTCACTTGAAGTAAATAGTTATTTAATTTAATTTACCAAAATAATTGTTTAGACAATGTATTATCATTGCTAATAATATTTTCTTTGCTTAATGATAGAAACTTGCGGTTTTTTCTGAAATTTTCAACTTTTTTCCCACTTTTTACTTGTACCTTGTCAATATTTGATTAAATTTAACAAACATAATTGTTTGACAAATTTTATTGTTTATGGCTCTCTTCTCTTAGATTATTTCTGAAAAGTTTCGGTTTGTTCTGAAATGTTTAACTTTGATCTACCTTTTTCGTTGTAAACAAATAATGAGTAAACATTAGAGGGAATCATATTTTAAATAGTATTGTATTGTTTAAGGTCAATTATTTTCGTTTTTCCCAATGTTTAAAAAAAATTAATAAGAAAAAAAGCTGAATTCATTCAGTGAAATTTGAATTTCGAATTTTCTGCAAAAATTACGGATCTTCAACGCAAAAATTGAATTTTTAATCAGTATATAATGGCTGATATTGAAAAAAAAA
The DNA here is from genome assembly GCA_011762715.2 of Neuroterus valhalla. Taxonomy (NCBI): domain Eukaryota; kingdom Metazoa; phylum Arthropoda; class Insecta; order Hymenoptera; family Cynipidae; genus Neuroterus; species Neuroterus valhalla. The sequence goes on from WSXT02106066.1 coordinate 11,045, forward strand.
CATTATGTTTTAAATAAAAAACAATCTAATTTAAGCAACAATTAAATCAATTCAATCTAGTTGAATTTCATTCAAATTCCATTTAGTCCAAAATTGAACTTTTCAGGAAAAACCACAACTTTCTGGCACTAATCTAAAAGAAAATAGTTATAAACAATAATAAATTGTTTAAATAAACATGTTTGTTAACTCGCATTAATTATTATTTCACTTAGTGAAAAGTGGACAAAAAGCAAGAGTTTAGAAAAAACCAGGCGCGTAGCCAGAA
>WSXT02106077.1:0-11312 GCA_011762715.2 Neuroterus valhalla
CAAAGATTTTACATCTGTCATTTTTTCGTTGCTTATTCCAATCGAATTTGCCAAAGGTGAGCACAGCAAATTTTCAAAAGTTAAAATATATTCTTGCGTCGTATATTTGCTTGATGATTTCCCAAAAAAAAATTCAAAAAATTCTTTTTGTTCGGAATCTCCAATTTTTTTATACCACTCTCTTGCACAGCACAACTGAATCGGTTCAAATTCCTTTGCATCGACTTTATTATTTGAGCGATAGACATACTCTTTTCCCTGTAGGATTGAAAATTTTGAATCCTTTTACAATGGAAACTTTACCGAATAGAAAATCGTTCAAATGGTTTGTCTCTTTTGATGATTTTCGTAATTCTATCAAAGATAAGTTTTTAAATGCTATAGAAAAATTTCGAAAAATCATTCATTTCCTTTTTTTTTTAAAATACAAAATTTTTTTTTTCATGAATTCTTGAATACAAATTAAGATTTCCTGGATTCCAAATTGAAAAAATGCAATTTCTAGTTTGATTTATACTGACTAGAAAAGAACATCAATACGTTAAATCAAAGAAATAGGTTTACTCAAGCAAAATATCGAAAAAAGCAATAATTTTATGCCATAAGATGCGCTAATATTGAAAAGTATTAAATATTCCGAAATAATGTTTTAAAACATTGAAGTGTACCTTATTTCTGGCGACTTTTTCTTCATTTCTTATCCAAAGATCCTTGTTTATCTTTTTTTTTCTTGAATCCTTTATATTTTCCGTAGAACTCATTGCGAAACGTTTTTTTTTTCTCAAAAAAATTAATGTTTAAAAAAAAGTGATAAAAAAATAACGTAATGATGATTGAACCTCAATAAATTGCTGCTGAATAACACTGTCCATGCACCCTTTCGACTGGAATTTTTTTTCTTTCATACGATCTGTCTTTGTTTACAAATGTCGAATGCTCTAAGGCCATTCGCACTGCTCCTGTGATGCAAATTTTGGAATGATTGGCAAAAAAAAGAACACAGAGACAATAGAAACTGATCAATAATATTATCGAATGATTAAAAGCTCAAGAAATCCATCATTCAAAATATTCAAAGAATCTGATTACAGTGTGAAAGACTTTGAAACGTTGATGACGGACAATCTGTAAAACATGTTTTTGAATCAGATGTTACTTTTGAAAATTTGCTGTGCCCACCTTTGGCAAATTCGAATGGAATAAGCAACGAAGAAATAACAGATGTAAAATCTTTGATAAAATATCTGAGTGACGACGGAAAAAAGTTTTTTAATGAATTGTTTGAAAGGTCGACAGTTAAGAAAAAAACGCAAAATCTGTGAAAATATAAAAACAGACAAAAACTACAAACGAGTCAAAAAAAAGCTGTGAAAAAGAAGAATGCATGGTTCAGGTTCAAATAAATATGTATAAATATCGCTGATAATTGATACGAGTGTGGTTATTTTATTTTTGGTAAAAAATATTTTTTCATCAAAACTTTGGCAAGTATTAAGAGTCACATGGAATCGATATTATATTTATCAACTAAAAATTCTGGTAACTTTTAATTTCCTGATCGAGTTTTTATTTTTCGAAAAGGTTGAATACTTTAGCTAGTACGACACACTACGTGAGTACCCCGTTGAAAACAAAAATTCCCTCGATACATTTTCGACGCGAACGTAGTTTTTCATTCGGATTAGAAAAACATTCAAATTTTATTATATAAAGTCAAAAAAGAAAATGTTAATATGTTGAAAAATGAATGTTCAGCGGCAATGTAAGTTCCAAAAAACATGAATTTTTCGATTAAAAAATCATGAGTTTTTATTTTTTTTTAATGGAAACTATAGTGTTTGCGAAAAAAGTGTAAATACGTACATGCATTCATTTTCCAAAAGCTATCGAGCAGTATTTTTTATTTTTCCAAATTCGGACTTTTGATTTTCACTCGTAAAGTCACAGCGCGGGCGAGCGCTCGGCGAGTTGTTGCATCCAGGGGCCCAATTGTTATTTGAAGAAAGTAAAAAATTACCGGATAGACAGACTGAAACCATCTCGACATTGTGTTTTTTCATAGCCTGCACAATATTTTTCATTCCCTCAGAAAGAACAGTCGTTGGTTCTGAAAATAAATAAAATACGTATATAAAAATGTTTTCTGATCAAATGATTCAGATATTTTCAATCTGGAACTCACTCAGATCATTACGAGTGCCAAGAACAACTACAACTCCTTCTCTGCCTGCAATTGCTTTTGAAACTTCTTCCGGATTTGTAACGTCACCCACAATTGACTCTACTTTTCCTCTCAACTTTTCTGGGATTTTTGCCTCGTCTCTGACGAAAACTCTCACATCCAAACCTAGGTTAAAATTATTATTACTCTAGAAATTAGCAGCACATAATTCTCCAATCAAGGAATATAGGACCTGATTTGAAACAATAGTTTCGCAAATTAAAATTTTTTTATTCAAATGCATTTAAATTTGAAATTATTCGAATATCAAACGTTTTCCGATTCCTGAACTGTTTCGGGAAGAAGATATTTTTGATTTTTTAACTGATTTGCAAATCCAGAGTTTTTGAATGTCTTTTAAATTAGAATATTTATTAATTTATCAGAACGAAAATCTCGATTTAGATACAATAATGAGATTTTCAGATTATAATTTCATCGAAGAATGCATTATTAATTAAAGGTTTACTTCAAACCCGCAACATTTTCAGAGTTTTATTTTTAAATTCGAATGTTTTCTTATTCTTCTTCGAAAATCGAATTTTTCGAATATCTAACTGATTCGGAAACCAAACGTTTTTAAATCTTTAAAGATGCCCAAAATCGAAGAAAATTTCAAAGTAATTTTCAATTCGAGTTTTTTTGTATTCTTATATCCGTTGATTTACACACACACACACACACACACACGCGCGCGCGCGCGCGCGCGCGCGTGCGTGTGTGTGTGTTTAAAACTTGCGAAAATTCTAAACATCGATCAAAATTTAAACGTAATTTCGAATTTGAATGTTTTTTTTTAAATTTGATTGTGTTTGAATTTGAAATAATTCCGAAATTCGAATGTTCTTGAATACGTCTTCGAAAATTGAATATATTTCAATTTCTAGCTAATTTTGAAATCTGTTTCAAACTTTCAACATTCCCAAAAATCAATCGAAATTTAAACGTAATTTTGAATTCGAATGTTTTTAAGAATTTGAATATGAATGTTTGATACAATTATATTTATATTCCATAAAGAATTCTGAACTTTATACATTAATGGGATCTTGTAGTTTTTATTTTATCTCAAAATTCATGAATTGCAGGTTAACATACAATTTTCATTCTTTGAAATTTGATTGTGTTCGAATGTTAAATAATTCCGAAATTCGAACGTTTTTTAATTCGGCTTCGGAAATTGAATATTTTTCAATTTCCAGTTTATTTTGAAATCTGTTTTAAAATTGCAACATCCCCAAAAATCAATCGAAATTCAAACGTGATTTTAAATTCGAAATTTTTCGAATCTGAATATGAATATCTGATATAATTATATTTTTATTTGATAGAGAATTCTGAACTTTATACATCAATAAGATTTTGCAGTTTTGATTTTATCGCGAAATCCATGAACTGCAGGTTAAAAAAAATATGAATTGTTTTAAATTTGAATGTAATTGAATCTGAAATAATTCGAAAGTTTTCAAACTCTGCTTTACTTATTGAATGTTTTCCAATTTTTATTCAATTTTGAAACCTGTTTCAAACATGCAAAGATTCCGAAAATCGATGAACATTCGAATTAATCTTAATTCTCAATGTTTTTTTTCTTCTAATTTGAATATTGATATTTGACTTTTATTTTTATTAGATGGGGAATTCCGTAATTCTAAATTTGAATTATAATCCCAAATTCTAACGTTTTTAGATTTTGTTTCGAAAATCGAATGTTTTTCAATTTCGCACTTACTTGGAAATGAAAAATGGAATCTCAATTTCGAATTCGAATGCTTTTCAAATTAAAATATGATTTATTCATTCATTAAAGGAAAATCTCGAATTTGATACAATAATCAGGTTTTGCAGCTATAATTTCATTGCTAAACCCATGAATCACAGGCTTTCTTTATATCCGCACCATTTTCGTAAATTTACTTCTTTAAATTTAAACAAATTCGAATGTTTTTTAATTATGTTTCAAACTGTTTCGAAAATTATGAATGTTTGTTGATTTTGAACTAGTTTTCAAATCGAAAGTTTCCAAAACATCAACGATTCGGAAAATCGATCTAAATTCAAAACTGATTTCAAATTCGGGTGTTGTTTAAAACTGAATATTCACTGGATGATTCATATTATAAGGAAAATCCCGAATTTGATATGCAAACAATCAGACTTTGATACCATGATATTACGCAGTTATAATACAACGAAAAATCCCTCATTTACAGGTTCACTTGATTTTTTTAGAGTGCATACTAGAAAATTCGGAAATTGTTCACTAAAAATTTGAAAATACCTTTTTGAACTGCATGCTCCGAAGCACATAAGCCGGTATTTCCCGTGGCTCCAAAAATCACTATTTTCTTCATTGGAACGATTTATTTTTCTTTGGCGATGGTGGAAATATCATCAAGTTTGACTATCACGTGTTTGGCACTGCAGATAATTATTTATGACTTTACAGTTTACAATCTCTGCTTGATAATTTCCGTCAAGTTCACAAAAACAGCTGATTATACATGCACATATTTTACTTCTCAGATTCGAACCCTTTTTTTCTACCATTTGCTCTTTGTTCCTATTATCAACCCGGTCGATAAATTTGGTCTCTGCATATAATGAGGTTATGGAGGATGAAATAAATTCAAAAACATTTCCAAAAATGTTTGCTTTAATTTTCTTAATCAATTTAAATTCAATTCGATTATAATTAGTTATATTTACAATACATAATCAATATAATACATTTAATTATAATCAAATTTGAAATTAATAAATTTCTGTTCAATTGTATATTTTTCGCAGAAAATTGTTAAAAGTAGATATAAAATAAACGGACAGAAAAGTTATCAAATGTGGTTCAGTATTTCTCGACACGATTCGTCGCTTGAAGAGTTGATCACATTCAAAAAGGGGCTCGAAATCTCGATTAGTTTCATATTCGTCGTGTGACCGACGAACAATTTTAAAACTACATTCGTCCGTTTCTTTGTTGCAACATCCGCTACATCAATTAAATTACTGACATTCAATTTATTCCATGAAATGTCAAGTAATTTAAGATTTAGCGAACGACGAATTAAATTGCAAAGATTCTCTTCTTTGAGCCTGTGGCAATTTCGGCATTCAAGATTCTTTAGGCTGTACATTTTTCCGTAATTCTCGCCTGTTATTTTTGTTAATCCGTTGGCTATGAGATTTTCAAGTTCCAATCCCGAGACAAGGTGGAATATTCCTTTCTCCGAGATATCGAAGCAATCTAGAAGATAATTTAAATGATTAAAAGCAAGTTTAAGAATAAATGAAATTAGCAGTAACAGCCAGTGATGTAACTTTGTTAAGTTACTTTTGCAAAAAAAGTAATTATCGTTACTTTTTTAGTTACTTTTGCTTTTCAGAAAAATATACAAATTTAATTGTTACAAAACATCATTTATATCTGCCGAATGTCAGTTTTTATACTCCTCAAATATTTCGATGTTCAACCAAAGAAATTAATTTTTTGAAACCTAGTTCAAATTTCTACCAAGTTGTTCATTTTGCAACTAAGAAAGATGAATTTTTAAAGAGGAATAACAATTTTCTATCAAATAAGGTAAGGTTTTAATAAAGTAAATTGATTGTCAACAAAAATAGTCGAATTTTCATCTTAAAAAAAGATAAATTTTCAACTTAATACATAAAAAAAAATTTCAGGTGATAGAATAATTTTGAACAAAGGTGATGAATCTTCAACTAAAAAATACATTTTCAACAGAAGAGTTGAACTTTTAACCAAGGGGTTCAATTTTTAACCAAATAGATCCATTTTCAACCAAATAGTTGAATTTTCAACTACAGAGATGAATCATCAATCAAAAAGTTGCATTTACAAGCCAAAATGATGGATTTTTTACAAAACAATTCAATTTCCATCGAAAAATAGAAGATTTTGAACATAACAGTTCAATTTTGTAACAGAACGGATGATTTTTCAATAAATTGTTTACTTTTAAACCAAGAAGATTAGTTTCCTATCAAAAAAGTCAGAATTCGAATAAAATACATGGATTTTCAACCAAATAGTTGAATTTTTTATTCAGAAATATCAATATTGAACACAAAAATAAAAAAGTTCAATTTTCAATTTAAAATGGGAGTTTTGCACAGACTGAACAATTTTCGAGAAAATATTAAATTTCTAATCGAATTTTTCACGAAAAATACGATTTTCCAACTCAAAACAATACATTTTAAACCAAAAACGGAATAAGTTACATTTCCAATTAGGAAATTATTATTTCACGAATCGGAAATTATTCCAAATTAGAAATGTAACTAGAAAGTTAATTTTTCTGTCAAGAGAGGAATGAAAATCAACCAAATATTAATTTTTCAGAAAAAATGTATTGTCAACCAGATAATTCAATTTTCTACCTAAAAAGTGAAATTTTCAACCTGAAAAAATGAACTCTCGGCAAAATATTTGAATTTTAAAACAGAAAGGAAAGATTATCTATCAATATTGTTGAATTTTGAACAAAATAATTTCATTTTCAAATTAAAAGTATGAATCATCAACCAATTATTGTAAAATTAAAACCAAATAGAGGAATTTCCAACCGAATAAATGAATTTTTCTAATACAGTAGTTCATCTTTGGAAGGTAGTTGAATTTTCAGCACAAGAATTTATTTTTCTCGCGAAAAAACAAATTTTTTACGAAACACTCGGATTTTTGACGAAGAAAAATAACTTCCTCAAAATCGTTGGTTTGTCAACCAAAAAATGAATTCTCAATTGAATTTTTGGAAAGGTTTAATTTCCAATACAAAAAATCAATTTCGAATAAAAAAATTTCAACTCTCAAGAAGAAAATACAATAATAGATATTTCAACCGAAAAATATTTCAGTTTCTAATCAAACCCGTTGAATTAAAACAAATAAAATGATTTAAACAAAAAAGTGTAATTTTCAGTCGAGAGAGAAAAATTCATCCAGATTGTTGAAATTTTCAAGATAAAATGAATCAGTTCCTACAAAATGGCTGCATTTTTATCATGCAAATATGAATTTTAGAAAAATGTTAGTTCAAAAACAATTAGTTTGTTTTTCAACGAGAATCATAAAGCTTCAACTGGGACGGTTAAATTTTTAGTTGGAAGAATTAATTTTTAACAGGAAAAGGAAACAGGGAAAGGAACAGGAAAAGAATACACAAATGTTCAATTTAATTTTGGAAAAAGTTTCATTTCCAATATAAAAAATCAATTTCCAATAAAAAAAGTTGAAATCTCAAGAAGAAGATATAATAATTGATATTTCAAAGGAAAAATATTTCAGTTTCTAATCAAACCCGTTGAATTTAAACAAATAACATGATTTCAACAAAAAAGGGCAATTTTCTGTCGAGAGAGAAAAATTCATCCAGATTGTTAAAATTTTCAAGATAAAATGAATCATTTCCTACAAAAAAGCTGCATTTTTATCTTGTAAATATCAATTTTAGAAAAATGTTAGCTCAAAAACAATTAGTTGATATTTCAACTAGAATCATAAAGCTATAAGTGGGATGGTTAAATTTTTGGTTGAAAAAATTAATTTCTTACCAAGAAGAATACACAAATTTTCGATTGAGTTTTTGAAAAAGTTTAATTTCCAATATAAAAATCAATTTTGAATAAAAAAATTTGAACTCTCAAGAAGAAAATATAATAATAGATATTTCAACCGAAGAATATTTCAGATTCTAATCAAACACGTTGAATTTGAACAAAAAACATAATTTCAACAAAAAAGGATAATTTTCTGTCGAGAGAAAAATTCATCCAGATTGTTGAAATTTTCAAGACAAAATGATTCATTCCCTACAAAATAGCTGCATTTTTATCTTGCAAATATGAATTTCAGAAAAATGTTATTTCAAAAACAATTAGTTGATCTTTCAACTAGAATCATAAAGCTTCAACTGGGATGGTTTAATTTTTTGTTGAAAAAATTAATTTTCAATCATGAAGAATACACAAATGTTCAATTTAATTTTGGAAAAAGTTTCATTTCCAATATAAAAAATCAATTTCCAATAAAAAAAGTTGAAATCTCAAGAAGAAGATATAATAATTGATATTTCAAAGGAAAAATATTTCAGTTTCTAATCAAACCCGTTGAATTTAAACAAATAACATGATTTCAACAAAAAAGGGCAATTTTCTGTCGGGAGAGAAAAATTCATCCAGATTGTTGAAATTTTCAAGACAAAATGATTCATTTCCTACAAAATAGCTGCATTTTTATCTTGCAAATATGAATTTCAGAAAAATGTTATTTCAAAAACAATTAGTTGATTTTTCAACTAGAAATATACAGCTTCATCTGGGAAAGTTGAATTTTTAGCTAAAAAAATTAATTTTTACCCGAAAAAAATAATACTCCAAAATAAAATAATTTTTCTTCTAAAAATGTTATGGATTTTTGAAACTTCTGCATTCCAGAGTAGGAGAATAGTGAAAATGTAAGAATAGTTGAAAAAGCAATCAAATTGATTGATCGACATAAAAAGAAGACTCGCGAACTACATTTGGAAAGTAACCAAAAAAGTAACAATTTTTCTAGTAACTGTAACTGAAAAAAATGTAAGCAGCTACCCATTCTTTGATTATTTACAAAAGTAACTTCGTTACCACTATCGTTACCAGAAAAAAGTAACTAAATTACAGCTGATGTTGAGGTGATTAACTTTCTTGCAAGAAACTGCGATAGCTGCAAGAGCTTCGTTTGTGATGTAGCAATTAGATCGAAAATCAAGAACCTCTAAATTTTCGAATTTAGCAAGCTCTCTGATTTCTGGTTCAGTCATCCTATCGATTCCAACGTATCCACTCAATCTTAAAACCCTCAAGGTTTTGGTGTGAGAAGCGATTGATTTTAACAAATCTGATTCGATATAAGGATATGCATCGATTGTGAGCGATCTTAGTTTGCGGAATTTGTTGATTGCCTTAATAAAAATCAGAGATCATTATAAAACATTTGTCACAGGATTTCAGACGAAAGTTAGGTAGTTCAGGCTTCGAAGTGCCCCATGGAACTAAAAAAAATATCTAAAAAGTATCTTCATAAATAGGAAAAAGTATAAAAAACGAACTCTTCCTAAATCGGCAGAGAATGAGATTTTTAATCAAAATAGATCATTTTGCAAAACCAAACAAAGCAACCAAACAAAAAAGATTCATTCTGAAACAAACATTCAATTTTCAGCAAAAAAAATCGATTAGAAGAAATGTCTTTAAAAAAAGATAAGGTTCGAACGATAAAGACAAAATTTAACAAAACAGTTGAATTTTTAACCAAGAAAAGTTTTTCATCCAAAATAAAAATTTCAACCAACTTGTTATAGTTTTGATAGGAAAATAAGAAATTAATTATTAAAAAAAAAAGTTTATTTCCGCCCAACTAAATCAATTTTCTAACAAAATAGTTCAATTTTCTACCAAAAAGGACAACTTTCAAAGTTTTGGACCAAAAAACTTAATTTTTTACTAGAAAAGACAAATCCACAATAAAATACATGAATATTGCAATTTCCGACCGTACAGTTCAATTTTCGATCCAGAAAGATCTTAATTTTGAATAAAAATTAATTCAGTTCAAACAGAAAAACTAATTTTTAACAAAATAGTTTCTAACCATCAAGAATGAACAAAAAGAGATTAATTTTCTAACCAAATAAATAAATTATCAACTAAAAAAGAGAAATTTCAATCTAAGAGATTAATTCTTAACTGAAAAGACGCGTTTTCAAAACCAAAATGCTGAATTTAACTCAAATTATGAATCTTTGAACAAAAAAATGAATTTATAAATGTTTAAAATTACTGGAATTACTTTTTAAACCTTTTTTTCTAATATGTTCAATTTTTCTTCAGTAACTTATGTAAAATAATCTGAATATAATAACTGCTGAAGATTAAACTATTATATATTTAAAAAAATTGAATTTCGAACTTTATATAGACAACCTTAGGGACCATACTTGAATTATGTAACGGATTTGAGGGCCTCTAAACGACCCGAATTTCGCTGTCCTGAACTTAAAGGACGTCCATAAACGTCTTTTTGCAGAAAACTAATATTTTTCAATGAAACATACTTTTTTTCCATCAAAAATACAACTATTCGGTTGAATGTTACAGTCATATGTTAAAAATCAATTTTTTTTACCTGAAGATTCATCATTACACTCAAAACTTCATCGAGGATTTAACTATTTTGGTGGAATTTGATTTTTATCTCATTTAGGAATTGATTTTTTCAACTAAAATGTAAATGTTCCATTTCTGGTTAAAAATTCATATTTTTTATGAAAAATTGATCTTTTCTGGATAAAATTATATAATCTTGTTACAAATCGTTTCTCTAATAAAAAACTTACATCCTTGGTTGAAAATTCATTCTTTCTGGTAAATAATGCAACTATACAGTTACAAGTCAAGCTATTTTGGTTGAGGATCCAAACATTTTTTTGGAAATTCGTTCCATTTTTCGTGAAGAAATAATATTTTCATCGGAAATTTAACTATCTAGCTCAGGAAATATCTTTTAATCTGAAAATTCATCTATTCGTTTCAAAATTGATGCATTTGGTTGAAAATTCATGTATTTAGATAGAAAATCGAATTTTTTAAAGAAAGTTGATCTTCTTGGTCTAAAGTAGATGATTCTACTTGGTTGGAAATGCAACTGTTTGGTGGACAGCCAATTTTTCATGCTTCAGGAATAAGCCATTCCGTCGACACAGTTGTATGCCTTTGGTCGAAGATTAATTTCTTTGGTTGAGAATTCGTTTATTTCCTAAAAAATTCTAACTATTAGGTCGGGTAAAAAACTATTTTTTGGGTGAAAAATATACTCTGTGGCTTAGAGTATAACCATTCCCTCAGAATACATTTTTCAAGATTTAAATTTCTGATTGAAAATGTAAATATTTTCTTGAAAATTCATCTTTCATTTGATCGGAAATTGAATTTTCATGTGACAATTTGATTACTACATTTCTGTTCCGAAACTTACCCGTCATAAATTGAAAATTTTACTATTTGATAGAGAATGCATGTTTTTTTATCCAAA
>WSXT02106088.1:0-25498 GCA_011762715.2 Neuroterus valhalla
GGATATGATTATAATGAGTGGATGGATGATGCACAGGATAGGGACGCGTGGCGGTCTCGGGTAGATGAGGCAATGAATTTTCGAGTTCCAAATGCTGATAAATAAAATATATTATCCCCTAACATGCTTTCACGACAGCTTCTTCTCTTGTTAGATTCTCAATCCTAATTTACTTTATTCCCGATTCTTTGACACTCTACTGCCACGAGTCAAGGCACATGTGTTTAGTGGAGCAAAAACGAAAAGGGAGCAAAATGTATTTAATAAACCGAAGTGAAGAAATGAAAAGATTGAATAGGACTTGTCGTGGAAATATTGAAGAAGTATATGATTGAATGAGGAGCATAAATAGATAGGACGGAGAAAGGTCATGTCTAGAGTGAGAGATGAAGGTTATAAGTGAAGGGTATAGTATCAATCTGGAAGAGAAAAGGAGAGAGAGAGAGTGTAGAGCTAAAAGCAAAAGATAATGAAAAAAAAAGAAGGCAAGGGTTCAGTTAGAAGAGAGATTAGGAAAGAGAGGATTGCAAAGGAGGGGGACAAGAAGGGATGAGGGAGTATTGTTTTGTAGGATGCGCTAGGGTAAACAAACAGGAACAAGGGACTCTGTAAAGTTGTTGAAGCATGAGATGTGGTGATAACAAGTAAAACGTGATCAGAGAAGAGTAACTACATACAAACTTCACCAAAATGTTATGCGTGGATGATGCAATGGGGATAGAAAAACACGAGAGGAATATAAGGATAAGTGACATAGTGTGAACTGTTAAAAGGAAAATAATAGAAGATATAAGAGTGGACGAGAGAGTGGATTAGAAACAAGAAAGAGTCAAGTAAGTGATCACAAGAAGAATGAAGGTGGGAAGGAAAGAGGTAGCAATGCTTTGCGTATACCGAAGAGGGGAAGGCGGAGAAGGATAGGGAGTAATAAGTGAATGAATAGAGGAAAGGAATGGGGACATTTTATTTATAGGGGATGGTTCAAATTCCTGAAACGGAGAGTTAGGAGAGGATGTTCAGGGCGAAGAGAGTTGAAGATGTGAAGAGATGAGGGATTGTACTAATCGCAATACTCGGGAAGATAAGGGAGAGGAAATGACGTTCAAGGGGAAGAGGGACACCATAGAAGATTATATTCCGTCAAAACAAGTATAATGACGCTAATTGGTAGACTGGAACTAGTTCATTTAATAGAGTGTGAACACTTTCCATTGATAGCGTTATTATAATAAGAAGGCCTAAAACATGATAGGGAAAGGAAGTAAGAGGAGGGGAAAGGAAATTGAGAATAAGTGTATGGAGGGAAGGGAAGTAAGGAAAACTTGGAGACTTGAGATAAAAAGAGAGGACAAATAATCCATCTACCATAACAACTCTTTGCTCTTTAAACATATTCTGTCTGAGTTTCATAAAACATGTTTACGTCTCTATTCCTATAGCTAATAGACCATCTTCCTTATCATCTTTCTACTACATAAATCTGCTTATCGAGGCTCCCCTTTATTTCATAACTTTACGGGACCTAAGCATTCTCCTCAAATTTTGAAGGTGCGGAACTTTGAAGTGAATCATCAGCATTATTTGAACAAATTTGGCCTTCTTTGTTCTTTTAGATAACGGAAGAGATTCTCCACCAGAACCAGCACCACCAGAGATACCACCTCGTGGTCCATCTTTACACGTAGCACATACCCTGCGTTCACATCAAAACCGCAATGGCTGCCCTCCAAACGCGTCTGGTAACTTCGCCCTTCCATCGGAACCTGTGCAATCTGAAGCCTACTCCGGTGAGTGATTATTAATTATTCAGGATACCTCCCTCTTTATTCAGGAATCAGCTGGAAACCAGAATAGAGAGATACGCTAGCCACAACTTTATCTAGAATGTTCTCGAATTTGTGATAACTTCACTCGGAAGACGAACGGATTTTAGATACGCATGAGATTTAGCAGACTCCTAATTACTCTTATCTTTCTTCTTTTTAGGGGCAATATAAGGAAAAAAATTGAAGGTTGTCATCTTTCGCATATGTGCAAAGAGATATTTTCTTCTCTTGAATGTACAATAACCACCACCAGGTACATCATATTAATTATGATCAAAACTTCCGCCTCTGGTATAGATCATGATCATGATCATTTGACAGGAATAAATCGTCACACCGTTCATCTCTTCTCATCCTCCTCCTTATATATTTCTTCCTCTACCTTATTTCCTAATCGTTACCTAGCTATTATTATTCATCTTCCTTATCTTCCTTCCATCCTCTTTGTAGATATTTTGATAATCCTTCTCTTCCTTTCACCTTGTACCATTTCCATATCATCATCCACCTATCCTTTCTCATCCGTCTCTTCTTTGCATTTATTATTCTCTCAATCCCAAACCCTCATACCCTTTGGTTCTCCCTACTTCTATCCCAAGTCTCTGCGAAATTCTTTTCTTCCTTCTTCTCATTGCGGTAATTCTTCGACCCTCTTTCCGGTGTCATCCACCTCTTTGTAGCACTCTTTCTATCTTTCCTCTCATTTTCCCTTTCTTAGTTTATCTTCGAATTTCTATGCTCTCTTCCCTGCTTTTGTCCTCAACTCATTCCAATGAGTCAATTCTCTAACCATATATCTCGGTGTTCTCCATTCTGCCCTTAATGTCCATGTAATATATCTGATTGGCATATTAACTACCACCTCCTTCTCCTTCTAACCTCATATATCTGCCCAATAACTTTTTACGAGTCATTCCAGCTTATAAAACAACCTCACACGCTGCTCCGTTTCGAATCTCCTCATTTTTCTGCACCATACAACTGAGATACTAAAATTCCTTCAGTTCCTCCTACGATCTTCTCCTTCTTTTTCTTATTGTACCATTGTTACAACCATACCTTCTTCCCATATTTTTGGCCAGCCTTCTCCTCTTCATACCCTGCGACGCATTATCAACGCCAACACTTTCAATCCTTTTCCTCCATATTCTCATTATTCATTGGAGAGTTTATCTACACCTGCTGCATCTCCCCTTTGCACCAACCCTATCACCGTCTCTATTCCTTACTTTTTAATATCCTCTTCTCTGTCCTTTTCTCTTCCTTCTCCTCTACTCCTGGTTTTTTTTCCACTCCTTCCAAAAGTTCCATGAAATCTTCTTATAGATTCAACATCTCAACCTGTTGATTGATTCCGTATCTGGTCTTCTCTATCCGTTGTATCTTTCATACGCCTTCGTCTGAGCCAGCCCTTTCTGACTCCTCTTAAAATGTTATCCCCCTCTGTTAACTTTCCTCTCAAAAGTATTCTCTAAAAGCATTTCCACCTTTTTTATCACAATCTTCATCCAAATTTTTCCATTCCTCCTCCTCAACAATTACATTTTCTCATTCTTCTTTCTTTCTTGTTCTCCTTAGCCGTTTCCCGTTCAGCACTTTTTCCTCTCTCTACTATCACGTTCAATTGTAGGTAGTCCTAGTCTAAGTAGTCTCCCATTTCAAGCCTTCTAATTTCCCTTCTCTCTCGATCATCAACACTAACATAGTATATTACTGGTTCCATCTTCCTTCCTGTATAAGTGTACTCTCCTTTCTAATCACCCTCAATATTTCCGTTCCAAATCAACTATCCTATATCTTCCAATTAACTCAGTAATTTCTTCCCCTCTCCATTCACTGATTTGTCTCTGGAGTTACCCTCACTTCCATCATCTTCTTTTCCCTATTTTCATTACCCTGTTTCTCATGTTCTCGCGTTAAAATCGCCTCCTATGATCAGATTTAAATCTTCTGCTTATCTCTTATCAAAACCCTTGACTCTTCTTTTCTTCCATCCATAACTCGATTTAGATCTGCCTCCATTTTCTTTCACCTCTCCTCTCCTATTCTTATGACTTCTGCCATTGTTTCTTTCTTCTGTTACTCCAAACCCTTCTCATCTTCCTCTTGCTATTCTCTTGTTATCAGATCTTTCCTTATTCCTATCATGATTCCTCCAATTCTACCTTCTTAATATTGTTTCTCCACTTTTTGTAACTCCTATAATAGAATAAGCTTCAGAAGAGAAAATGTTCAGTTTCCGAACATAATATTTTTGAGTTTCAAAAATTGAACTCCGTTGTTTAAACGGAGATAATTCTTCTTTATATAAATGGAGAAAATTCCTGTTTATTCAGATCTTCTTTTGAAATCTTTAAAGGGTTGATGCTTTATGCACTAAAACTCATTCCTTCTTTTTTACACGTGTGAATTTAAACTAAATTAATAGAACCCAATAAATAAATTCGTCCATTTCCATACTGAAGTTGATTTTTTTTTAGGAGGAAGACTTCCATCATTTTTTCAATGCGAATTCCATATTTCCGTTTGAAAATTGAACCTAATGTTTAAAAGATAAATTTATGAAATTTTTCTTCTTTGTAGAAAATTATTCTTCTTCGTTCATAATTCCACTATTTTGGTGAAAACTTGATCATTGGATTCAAAGTTGGTGTATTATCAAGTGTAAGACTCAAGTATTTTACTCGGAATTTGTCTCTTTTAGTAGCAAATCAATCTTTTCCGATGAAGACTTTCTTTCCACGTTGGAAATTTGATTATTTGGTTTGAAAAGTAATTTTTTCTGGTTGGAAATTTAAGTTTATGGCCAAAACTTCAACTTTTTTCGGTACAACAATGATCGAAACAAAATTATTTTTTTGGAAGAAGATTATTATCGACATTCAACGGCTTTTTTTTTGGAGAAAATTCAACTATTTTGTTGGAAATTGATGTATTTTAATGGAAATACGTCTTTTTGAGTGTAAAATTAATATTGTTGAATAAGTGTTTCACCATGCAGGTAAATATCTTGTTATTCGAATAAAAATTGTTATCATGTTAAAAATTCATCCGTTTAGTGAGACTTGTCTTTATGCCGATAAATGATAATTTTTATTAAAAAAGCTAATGTCTGGAAGGAAATCATTTGGTTTCAGTTATAGATTCAAATATTCCCGTAGGACCGTCTTCTCATTCCCGTAGAAATTTATGATTTTACTCTAACAATAAACTTTTTGGTTTGAAATAAATTTTTAAAATGAAAATTCGTTTTTCTCAAAACAAATTTACTCGTTTTGGTTGAAAATGGAACTTCAAATTATAAATGAAGTTTGACGAAACTCAACTGTTTTGCTCAAAATTTTTTTTTGGTTGAATTCAACAATCAAGGATTCAATTTTAAAATATTTTTGGTGTTGAAATATATCAGATAGTACATTTTTTGATAAGAAATCATCTCTTCTTTGTAAGAAGTATATCATTCTGTTGAAATTTATATATTTTTTCTTGAATTTGTGTTTTTTGTAACAAAGTGGTTTTCGTGGTTAAAAATGTTATCAGTCCGTTTGAAAGTAATCTTCAGTGATCAAAAATTATTGTATTCTATTGGAAATTTATATTTTTCTGGTTGGAAATGAATGTTACTCCTTAAAAAATAATTTTTTTAGAAGGAGATCTTTCATTCCATTTTAGAATTAATCTTTTCCAAATGCAAATTAAACTTTCCGGTTAGAAATTTTTGATTGGGATTTATTTTCTTGCTTAAAAAAAATGTTTTTCACTGAAAATTTACTTCCAATGATAGAACTCTTATCTATCTAGATTGAAAACTCTACGGTTCTAATAAATTGTGTTTTTGGTAGTATTAAACTATTTTGTTAGAAATTTATGTATTTTGTCAAAAATCTTCCTTCTTGGTTGGAAATTTGAACATTCTGAAAAATTCCTCTTCTTTCTAGAAGATAAATCTCCTTGGTTTATAATTCCACTTTTTGTATGACAATTTGAATATTTGATTCGGTTGTAGGAATGCAACTATTTGTTTTAAAAATATTCCATTTTAGTTGAATTAAAATGTTTTTATGTTTTAATTTTGTATTTTTTTATCGAAAGATCATCTTTTTTTGTTGAAAAAGCCTTTCGTTTGGATGGGAATTCATTTGAATTTCTTTGGAGTTTGTGTTCTTGAGTGAAAAATTAATCTGTTTTGTTGAATATTTACCCCCTTCGAATAAGACTCCGATTATTTGCTTTGAGACTAATTTATTTTGGTAGAAAATTATTGCTTTCTCTTCAATATTTATCTTTCTCTGGTTGAATGTAAACTTCTTTGTTAGAAAATAGTTTTTGTTCGCAATAGGTCTTTATCTTACTTTTTTGAAACGAATTGTTTTCAAGTTAAAATTCCACAATTTGTTCAAAAATTCATGTTTTTCCTTGATAATTTGTTGAAATGTTGAAATTTTAGAATATTTGTTTATAATCTCTCCCTTTTACGGGCTTGAGAGTCTTTACATAACACGTCTTCTCAATAACTACCAACTCTCCCTTTGCACAACCTCTACAGAGGGCGAGACAGGAATCGAACCCGCTACCAGACGGAGTGAGTCCAAAGCTCGTGCCCTGAGTCTTACAATAGATGGACCACCCTTCCTTGATAGTTTATATTTTTCAGTAGGATACTAATCTTTTTGTTGAACATTTAGATTTTGATCATTCCTGGTAGAGGATTCAATTTTTGTTGTTCAAATTAAATCATTTGATCAAAAATGGATGCGTAACGTTAACAATCTGTCTTCTAGGTTGAAAATTAAACTAATTGGGTAAAAATTCATGTATCCTGCTGATAAATCTTCTTCTGTAGTACGAGTCTCATCTGTGGAAAGTCTCACCTGTTGCACGTCTTCCTTGCCACATGTCTCTCCTGTCTCAAGTCTCCCTTGTGGCATTTCGTCCTTGTGACATCTCTCCCGAGAAGATTGGCAATTTTTTGACAAGCCTTCTGAACCGAATTGTTAACCTGCGGCACCTCTCCCCCGCTAAAGTGGCAAAAGTGCAGCATCCCTTCCCAAATCAATGTACGATTTCTAACTATTTGACCCGCATTATTCCCATGACCAATCACAGGAGTGTCTCCTTCCACGGATCTCTTGGAAAGGGGGAGGTATGTGACCTACAGTATTTCCTTAACCAATCAGAGGAGTACTTTCCCGCTCCATGTGAGACTTGGAAAATGGGAAAGGTATTTAACCTGCAACACTTCCATAAACAGTATTTTGCCACTTAAAATTATTCTACGGGGAGAGATTCTTCTTGATACTTTGGAGGGAGAAAGATGCCGCAAGTAGTCGATCCGGTTCATGAGGCTTGCCCCAAAATGGCAATCTACACGGGAGAGATGCCGCAAGGAAGTGATGCTGCTAGGGAGACTTGCCGCATGTGAAACTTGCCGCATCTAATTCGATGTAGACCCAAGATATTAAAGTTCACTTACCAAACCTGGACCATTTCAAAAAGAATATCAGTCTGCTGCAAATCACTTCAGCTTAACCTAAAGATAAAAGTTAAAGTCCAGGATTTTCTATGCTATCCTCTCGTATCAAAATTTTCAAAACATTTCAACCAAAAAAAAGTGCTCCTCATTTAATGACTTCATGCGAATTTTTCTCCAAGTCCTGCTGACTAGAGAAGCAGCAAACGGATGAATTCCCATTATCTTCAAAATATTAGTTCACAATTGTTCTCCTCCCCTGAAATATACGATAACTGGCGAGTCTCGCCAAAACAATGTAATTCCGGGGTTGGAATTCAACAGTGCTGAATCGCTTTTTGACTAGGAGTGTTTAATTTGGCGAACAGTTCAGCGCTATATTGCACTGGTAACGCAGGTTCGCACAGATGGGCTCAACTTATGGAGCAGGGGAATCTGTTTAAACTAATGGGATACCGGACCGAAGGGGGTTCTTGCATTAACGCCTCCGTTAATTCATTGTAAATATACTCGACGTATATTTGTTTCTCTATATTTCTATGCACACACCATTAGTATATCTCTGGAGCTAAACTCTCGTTTATAGCTCACGTTTTTGGCAGAAACCATGGGGAGTTGAAATGTACAGGGATCGTGATACTGTGCCATAAACGACCTCTCGTTACTCGATTTGCATACTATGGTGCACGTTCGATTTACGTTTTATGATCATCATCAATTTGACAGTAACGTTATCCTCGAAGGAGTCAGTTCATTGTCGCTCTGTTAACTTTAATAAGGATTTCATTCACTCATTTCTCCTGATTCGGAGACGATTTAACCCTGTTTAATGAATAAAAAGCAGAGATTGTTGATTTGGAATAGTATTCTTTGAATTCAGAAAAACGGATTTCAGAAACTCACTGTCGATGTCAATACGATTCCTTGATACAGGTGTTGTGAAGACACGTAGATGAGTCTGAAGTTCAGATGATAATCCAAATTCTCGAACTGAATCATTCTAACTACTCTGACATATACTCGGAATTCAGGAAGCAGTTATGGTCATTAGAATCCTTTAACTCGGAGTACCACTACCTTAACTTCAACTTGGTCTACAGAGAGCTTCAACACGAATGGAATCAAACATTTAGGGAAATACCGTATGACATTATGATTTTATTTTAGGAGGTGAAATCTTTAGTACTAGATTCCTTTTAGACACTCATTCAGTGATAAAGGATAATTTCAAAAGGTATTCAACGAATTCAAGAAGTTTCGTTTCATGGAATACAGTTTCGGATTGCTGTAGGACGACACAGTTCCGTATTATGATTATTGCCGAAACACACAACAGAGTTGAGAGTTACAATGTTCGTTAAAATTCTCGAACTGGATCTTTCTTACTCCCCTGACCTTCACTCAGAATTCAGGGAGCGAGAACGTTTACTGCATCGAATAAACAGGAAATTGATGTTCATCATGAACATTGGAATCACGATGCGGTTCCGTAATTTGATCATTGCCAAGACACACCAAAGAGTCAATAGTTTTAATTTTCTTCGAAATTCTAGAACTGCATCCTTTCCGCTACCCTGATCTTGAGTTACCATTCAGTCTATAGAAGTTAATTGAATCGATCAATTAGAGAAATAATGTGTTCTTCCTTCCCGGGCAAGGAAGTGTGACTTTTGCTGACCACTCAAGCCACACATTGTCAGGCTGAAATACGGCTTCAGAAGATGTTCCTTCGAGGAGAGAGGGAAAAAAATGTGTGCAACACTCGTCTAGCAATTCAGATGCCCATACCCGTATGATGATGAGGCCGTAGTACGATCATTGCCAAGGGACACAAAAGAGTAAAGAAATTTGATGACCTTTGAAATTCTCGAACCACATCTATGCAACCACCTTGTCCTTTGCTAAGAATTCAGGCCAATAACGTAAATTGTATCAATCAATCAATCAATCAATCAATCAATATATCAGGAAACTAATGTTTGTCACGAAGCGATGATTGCAATCATGAAGATGAGATACATGACACCATAAGAACACAGTACAAGTATCTTATTTGCTACACAAGATGACTGGTAGATATTCAGATACTGGAGAGGAATATTGCCAAATGGTGCTTTTTGAATACAGGATGATGAATTTCATGGGTTGCAGCTCTAATGTGCAGTTCGGCGTTATGGTTCCGTAATATGATCATTACCAAGACTCGCAACTAAGTCAAGAATGTTATTGCTCATTGAAATTCTCAAACTAAATTATTACTACTACCCTCACATTAATTGAAAAATTATCATGTTAATCATGTTTGTCATGATCATTTAAATCTAGAAGAAGCAAAACACTACTATATTGAAACATAGTAAGGGTATTGAAGTCGCTACAGCATATGACAGGTAGATAGTACTACAGTAAAAAATAATAATTTCGAATGGCATTCCTTTAAATGTAGAAAGTTTAATTTTTTAGATTACAGTACCGATGTCGGCTATAACAATAAGGTTTCGTAAGTTGATCATTGCCACGGCACATAAGAGATTCAAAAGTTTTCATGATCTCAAAATTCTCAAACTGCATCATTTCCACTTCACTGACCTTTCCCTAGTACTGAGGAGAGGAACGCGAATGGAAAAAATCAAGCAAAACACTAATTTTTGCGACGATGATTGGGATCCGTAAGAAGAGGACAACCCCACAAAAACACAGTAAATGCATCTTTATTGCTATATCTGCTACGATTTGTAGAGATTTAGACCGTGAAGAAGAACGATTCCGAATGTTTTCCTCCTAATTTAGAGACATGAATTTTACGGATTGCAGTGTCGGTACGCAGTACCACGATACAGTTCCTTAATATTATAATTGACAAGACGATCAAAAGAGTCAACAGTTTAAATTCTTATCACAATTCCCAAACTAAATCATTACTGCTACTCGTTTCTCCATCCAGAATTCAGTGATCGATAACGCGAATTGAATCAAATATCCAAGAAAATAATGTTTGTCATGATCTTTCAATTCTCGAAGGAGAAAAACTCAAAGCCTACAGTTTGCAGTGTCAATGTGGATTACCAGGATATGATTCTGTTTTATGATAATTGCTAAGACACACAAGAGAGTCAAAAATCTAGATGATGTTTGGAATTTCGAAACTACATCATATTCACTACTCGGACCTCCAGTAGGAATCCGGGGTGATAATGTTAATTGAATCAAATAATTAAGTAGAAAATTTTCATTACGATGATTGGAATCGAGAAGAAGAGGAACACAACACCAAGAAGACACAGTATGAGTATCCTTTTGGCTACACTAGATGGCTGTTAGATATTTAGACAGCGAGAGGAAACAATTCCAAATAGAATTTGTTGAATCCAGATAGATGAGTTTTATGCATTGCAGATTTTAATGTGCAGTGCAATGATACAGTTCTGTAGTATCATCATTACCAAGACAAAAATGAATCGAAAGTTTTATTGCTCATTGAAATTCTCGAACTGAATCATTACTGCTCCCCTAACCTTAACTCAGGGTGTCGAGAGTGATGACGTGAATCAAATCAAATATCCAGTAACTAATGTATGTCAGGATGATTTGAATCTATGAGAAAAACAACACAACCTTAAGGGAACACAGTGAAGATATCTGATTCGCTACGCAAAATCCGACTCATCCGCCTAATAATCGCCTCTCACACATGTATCGAAATCAACTAATATTGCACAGCAGAAAATAATAATTACAAATGGCATTCTCTGAAATAAAAAGGATAAATACCTTATAAGGCAATGCTTAAGAGCAGCAACCCGATTATTGAAATAAGTTGACCATTCAGGAAACATATTCAAAAAAATCTGCCCGCTGGCGGGCACATTCTCGTCGCGCGCTTCGCGCGCAAGTTTGAGCGCGCCTACGGTGCGCGTCTTTTGGTTCTCACGCTTCGCGTTCGATGGTAATCTCGCCTAATTTTTTTCACATGTTGTGTAGTTTTTGAAGAAATCCAATTTTTCAATTTTATTTTTTAGGATTGAAAAAAGAACTACGCATCTAAAGGGAAAAGTTATAAAAAATTTACCACATATCCTGGTAAAGATGTTGATAATACATTTAAAGATATTTTCCTGGTAAAGAACTTGTGTCGATTTAATTTTTCCTAAGCTTGTGTCAATTGTGCAAAACTTCTTTTTAATGTAGCGTTATTTGGCTGAAAATTCTCATTTTCTTATATATTTTTGAATTTTGAAAATACCATTACTCTGACAATCTTGATTTTATCGAGAAAAAAATGATGGGGACAAATTGTTTCACTTCTTACCTGCTGCAAGAAACCGTACTTACAATTTTCAAATTTTGGAATAGATAGTCCAAAAAATTTCCAAAATTTCTCCCCCCCCCCCCTTCCATTTTTGATCCGAAATAGTTGGTTAACGAACTTGACTTTTCTTTTTGGTCCTTCAAAATGGTCGCCAAAGCACGATCGAATATGATCATTCTTTCGAAAGTTATCGTGTTCACAGATTAGTCTTCATTATTACCAAAGGCCAATAAAATAGAATTATTTTTTCGTAAGGTATCGTGCTCACAGACATACATACATACAGACAGACACATTCGTAAAAACCATTTTTCTGGTTTCAGGGGGTCTGAGAACGTGGACATTTGACGAAAACGGGGGGGAGTCAAATTTTACACAAATCTAATACCTTCTCATAATGATGAGAATGTAAAAACAGATGAGAGACTAAATCATGTTCTGATAGTACGATGATTTGTTCTCTAACATTAGATTGAGTGAATCATCTCTCAGTCGATGTTTGTCATATGGATTGAAAACTAGAAGAAAAAAAACGCAGCTCTAAGAAAACACTGCGAGAGTGTTTTCTTAAAGCTACACCAGATGACTTGTAGATGATAATACTATGGGAAGAATAATTTTGAATTGTATTTTTCAAATTCAGAAAGATGGATTTTATACATTGCAGTTTCGATGATCATTCAGAATCACATACTTAATGATTTTCGTGACCCTGATTTTGATTAAAAATCAAGAGAAAAATAAAGTGACCTATATTGAACTTCAGGAGAAACTGATGTCTATCAGGAAATTCGGAATGTCGGAAAAGAGCACTCAGCTCCAAAAAAACACGGTTGAAGTTCTCTCAATTCTTACACCAGATGACTGGTAGATATTTCGACAGTGGGTCAGAATAATATCAAATGGTATCCTTTGAATTCAGAAACATGAATTAAATGGATAGCGGTGTGAATGTGTAGCACGACAAAACGATTCATCAATATGATTATTGATAAGATACACAAAGAAGCCAAATTTTTATGATGATGAAATGTTTTTTAACTCTTTTTTCAATTTTCACTTTTTTATAATTGTTATTCATTTGGAATACTACCTCCAAATAAAGTGCCAGAGGGGCGCCAACTAGTTTTCTACCCAAACTACAAAAAGGTGCATTCAAGTTCTTTTCCTAGTCCATACAAGTGAGTTCCGGAAAAAATTGTATTCTAGTGAGTCACTCTATTTTAATGTACCATCACAATGGGATTCAATATTTATTTATAGCAACAGCGAAAAAACACGAATTGTAGGCCCGAGTTACTATGGTCGATTCATGAAATGCCGCTCATTCGAAAAGGTTTTTACTACCGAAACCTTTCGCACCGTGGAGTAACACAACAAACTCCCGTAAACAATGCTAGCGACCGATAATCCCCATGGATATCCTACCAAAAACGCGGGGATTTACTATGCCTATTGGATGGTGCGAGACGGCCAGCAAACCGCCATCTTTGCGGCGTGGACTGATCCCTTGCAATTTGAGTCACAATACACTGAGTTTACTACTACGATTATTAAGACAGGGCTAGGCGATCGCCGATGCCCCAACACTCTTTGCCTACAAATTTGTCAAGCTAAATTTTTGCGTCCTCTTTAAACTTTGGCTAACTATCCGACCATGAGGTAGCCAATGCTGAACAACGAATAGCTACCATGCCGGCTGTCCACTGCTTTCCGTGAGAAGTACCTACCACGTACCATGACAAACGAGGTAGCAGGTACGGATTACTAGATCTGCACATGCGTGCTGACGTAGGTCCTCGCTATGCCCCTCTCTAAGTAATGTTCGAATGCCGCGAAATGCAAAATGTCAAATACAGTCAAAGCGAACTCTTGAGTGGTTATTCACTTCTGGATATTCTTGAACAGGCGTTGAACATGAAATACCGATAAGAGAGACCAGGAATAAATATCAGTCAAGAATTATTTGAAAGGGAACTCCATTGTCTGGCAAATATCTTGGTTATTTGCTATTCCCTACTAGTTCACATTCAATTCAAGTGATAATTCGAAGACATTATAAAATGATTTGAATCAACCCAAGTACCTTTGAGTAACAGTATCCTGCTCATTCAGCTGTTACTGACTACTATGGCTGCTCGCAGTCAGCGCCATAGTTTATTCGTTCTTCAATGGTAATTTCCCCAAGGGAATTTACTTTAGTTTTAGATAATTCTATATTATTCTGTGCGAATTTTTTTCAATAGAAAACTGAGACTCGACTCAAAAATGAATCTCATCAATTTGCTCAAATTCAGTATAGCAGTACGGGAATATCCTTTGGATTTCCTGGGAGAACAAGAAATGGAATCTACCCTCCTTGCGATTCAAAAGAAAATATGAAGCAAATGGTCCTTTTTATCCTTTTATATTGCGACCGCAAAGGGCCGATTTGGAAGTCGACTATACTCGTTATATTAGCGTGGACAGAACGCATATTTCTCTGGTTCTTCTCGTTTGCGCGGGTGGAGAATCGTTTCTTGCAAATTACCCTATACATATAGGTACTTTGCGACATGAGCAGGCGGCATTTTGCAAAGGGAAAATTCACGGCACCCGCGAGACTGTCTATGGCAAACGAGTATTATTATCTAGGGTACTTGAGCTTTACTTATTTTTGCATAACTGCAAATTATAAATGATTATCGTTGCACCCACGGGACGGAGTCGGTGGTTCGCGATATGCCGACCAGGTCGCAGATACGTGTGAACCCCTCTATCCAAGTGTCGGAATTCGTAGGACATATTCAATCAGCACTTTACGAGAGCAATCGTTTAGTTCAGCCAATTTATTTATAGTTCATAGAGGTAGCCAACTTTAGTTCGTCACGTTTTTGGGTCACTTGGAATAAGTTGAAGTTTCAGAATCAAAATGTGATTCTAGTTGTGCATGAACTACCCGACTAAAATTGCGTACGTCGAACAAGCGACTAGGAGTAAATTTGGTTTGAAGACATTTTCATAATTATCTTGGCAAGTACAAGTTAGAAAGTGCTTCTCTAGCGCTCTTAATAAACTTTCAGGAACTAAGGAGGACTGTGCAAACTTAGGCCAAAGGTCCCGAGCGTCATTAAGCGACAGCTATATTGCAACTGGCTTTATATCGTCGTGAAACGGAAAATCTATTTTACGATCTTTCGTCCTTGCACGTGGCACAGTTTCTCATGTAATCCAGTTCAAAGTGAGAAAGTATAGTGTTTTTTTAAATTTTGAGATCATATATCAGACATCTAAACTAGATTGTTTAAAATTCATCTCCCTGAATTGGAGGAGTACTATTGCAAACTATACTTTAACAATGCTTGAATATCAACTAGTCATATGGTGTATCAATTAGAACACTGTTATTGTATTTGGCTAGAGCTATGTGTTTCTACTTTTTGATTTTAATTGTCGTTACAAGTTTTAGCTTTCATGCAGGTTAGATCAAAGTCTAGTGGGCACCATCTGGATCCCCAGTAAGGGTCAAGGTAGTAGAACTTATCGAGTTTGAGAATGTTAATGATCTTCGGGGAATTTTTAACATTCTATGTGTCTTGACAGTGAACATGAAACGCAAACATATCGTGATGCTTCATACAGAGAATGCAATCTATCAAATTTATCTTTCTAAATTAGAGGGCGTCAATGCAAACTATCGTCTTTTCCGGTTCATTTATCATCTGGTCATCTAGTGTTGCAATAAGAATACTCTTATCTTAGTAGTATCTGTTTCTTCTTTTAGATTATATCTTCATTACAAATTTCAGCTCTAATAGACGTTTGGTGTAAGTAATTATTTTGCTCTCTCAATTCTAGGTAAAGATTAGATTGTAAAATTAATCAGACTGAGGAATTTTGATCATCATCAAAACTTCCAACCCTTTTATGTGGTTTGACAATAATTAGAGAACAGAATTTCATGGAGGAGTACAATCGTTGAATTTTTATTTCTTTTTCTTCCATATCTATTAAACACCTAGATTTCGTGCACATTGCCAATTTAGACATCCCTGATCAACAAATTATTAGATGGATGAAAGAAAAACGGCCTATTGCATCCTATAATAAAGATAGTATAGTAGCAACAAAAAAAAATTCAAGCCGAGCGCGTAGTCCGCCATGAGAATGTACTTGCGCAGCGGGCAGATTTTCTCCCATTTTAATATAGTATTTTTTTTATTAGAGCAAGAACTACTCTTCCTAGCAAAAAGTAAATTTTAGAAAATTTGTAGATCTTTTTTTGATGCACAATTTTATTTTCGTTAATGTACATTTTCCGTTACAATTTTCGAATGTTGGAAAAAAAGGTCAAAAAAATTTTCAAAATGCTCTGAGCTTATGAATTTGTTGTCCAAAATAGCTGGGTAACGGACTTGACCTTCAGTTTCTGACACAGAAAGAGTATAACAAAGGTCAATCAAATGAAAGTTATCGTGCTTGCATGCACACATGCATACATGCATACATACATACATACATACATACATACATACATACATACATACATACATACATACATACATACATACATGCATGCATATTTAAATACATACATACATGCATATTTAAATACATACATACATAAATACACATTTGGAATAAACTATTAGTCTAGGAGATTTCGTTATTCCAAGGTTTTCTAGCCTTTTCTTATCAAAATCTGTTATGGATGTTTGATCCGAGTCACGCTGTTGCTTTTTGAATTCTGAGTTGGGATAAGGTTGGTGGAACAAATCAGTTTGAGGATTCCGATCATCATCGGAACTTTTGACTCTTTGATGTGTCCAGATAATGTTCAAAGTACAAAAAATTATAGAGCAGAACCATTGAAATATTAACCCTTCTGTGTTAATATCCATTAGTCAACACGTGAAGCAATCAGAATAATCTTATCATACTTCTCAAAGTTATGAGTTATCTCTTCTAGGTTGAGTCTTCGTCACAAATTTTAGCTCGTATAGATGTTTTATCTCAGTCAGGCTGTTTCTCTCCTAATTCTGAGTAAATAGAAGGTTGGTAAAAACTATTTTGTTCGAGAATTTCGATGCTCATCAAAATTTCTTACACTATTATTTATCTTGACAATGAATATTGTACAGAACATTTTTGAGTAGCTTGATGATGATCATATCATAGAACCATATCTTTGTTCGGCACATTGATACTACAATCTATAAAATTCATGTTCCTGAATTTTAGGAATACTGTTTGCCATTTTTTCCTTCTTGCTGTTGAATTATTCAACAGTCACTATGTGTAGCAATTCAAATACTTGCACTGTGTTTTTCTACAGCTATGTGTGTTCCTTTCAAAGATTTCATTCATCCCGACAAACATTAGTTTCCTAGATGTTTCATCCAAGTCATGTTTTTGTTTCCTGATCCCAAATCAAAGAAAAGTGTCGTAAGATCGTCTTGGTCTGCAAATTTGAATGCTCATTGGCATTCCTGATTCTTTTTTTAAATCTTAGCAATAATCATTTCATAAATCATATCATAATAGTGCACATTGTCACTAAAATCTATTAAATTCATTTTCCTCAATTGGAAGGGTATCATTGCAAACTAATCTTTACCATTGGTAAAATATCTCCTAGTCAAATGGTGTCGCATCAAGGATACTGATACTGTATTTCACTGAAGCAATTTGTTTTTCTTCTTTCAGTAATAGTTATGGTATTCAGTTATTCCGAATATGGTGACAAATATTAGCTTTTCCGATGTATGATTCACGTCACGTTATTGCTCTCTGGATTCTTAGTAAGGATTCAGGGTGGTGAAAATGATTAAGTCAAAGTGTTCTATTTTTTATTGACAAGGGGAAGATCATTAACTCGGTGGAGAAAAGATATATAAGACACCGAAGAATTTCGTAGCCAGGATTAACCACGGCGATCGTAAGGCGCCTTAGTATCAGAGCTTAATCCCTTAATGGTCCTGGAAAAAGCTCTCGTAATGTAATTGATCGCTTTGAGCTCTTTTTCATTTGCTATTATTTTCCGTCGTTCGTCGACCTAATGGATTCACTATACGCCTTTCCGTTGTTGAAACGCGGCAATCATTTCCATTTACGAGAGGCACTAACACCCACTGTAAAACATTATGGATAAATGTGACTTTTCGATTCTCGTATGCACACAATGAAGGTTGAAGAAATGAAGAATCTTGAGGATCTGTAAAAGAGCCCCTACCTTCCTTGCAATCTCATCTAATATGAGTTTAAAGTTCACTTCTACCATGGTGTTCATTCCGAGCAAAATAAAATTTTGGTTTCCTCTTCTTGAATGAAAGCGTCTCTTTTGAGGTTAGACTGGCGTATTTCACATGATTTGTTGAATCTTCAAATTATTGAGGGATGGAAAAAATTAGACGCAAGATTCATTCTTCTTGATGAGTTCTAGCTGATGTGGAGGAGAACTCTCAAGAAACTAATCAGTGGTGAGAAGTCTGTGGAATTTGAGGAACAACAGGTTTTTCGGAAGACCCCTAGGGGAAACTTGTGTGCTTTCAAAAGCTCATGGGAGTGCCCCTATCAGTCTAAGAAGGAATATTGTTCCTCAGATTCTTAAAACTCCAAGCGCTAGATAACTCTTAGATCCTCTTTAGTCTGTGGAGACCGCTCCTTTATCAGATTCGCAAGACGTCAGGCGCTCAAGAGTTCTTGGATCCTCTTAAGCCTGTGCAGACCTCTCATCGCTAGGGGTCTCAAGACTTCCTTTGAATCTTCGGAAGAGTCTTTCATATAAGGCGTTCCACTTTTGATTACTCCAAATCCCAAAATATGAAGCTCCAGAACGTACCAGAGACTGTTAGACTTACCGCTGACTCGAAGCAATCCTTTCTGATATCTGTAGGCATAGAGCCATCAACTAACAAACGAAACAAATTCTCTTCCACCCCAGATTGCAGATTGTACAAAGTTGCCCCTTAGTAGAGTCGAAATTGAGATCCCACAATAAAAATCTTTCCTCACATCTCCTATGGGACGCAGCTAAGCAAGAAGTCTAACGAATCCAAACGAGATTCCGCTACAAAAGTACTGCCGGCCCATGGAATTGATCCGAAGGTGAGGCAGCATCTGGAAGGAAGGGGGGTCTGATTTAGCCTTAAAGGTTCAGGATCCCTACGGTAGAACTCGAATTCTGTCAAGATTAAATCCTTGTTGACTTGTGAACTAAGCAGGTCCGAACTTGACCATGAAGCTTCCATTCCTTCCAAAGCTAGACAAACCTTTAACCGTAGGACCCAATCGTACTTGGGAACTGCCTTACCCGATCCCGCAAGGACCTGAAGACCAATTCAGACTAGCTGTTCTCGGCTGCGGCTCGCCGGTTCGGTTGAACTCTCGACCAATCAGTGCGCACTCGGTACTGGCCCCGGTTCAGTTCAAGCATTTCGGTTCGATTCTAATTTCAACCATGCCGTTCGAATCCGTAGCCAATAAGAGCGTTCGCTGAAGAAACGAGGCCTATCAGCTGATCCTCGAGCTTGTGGTTGTTATAGTAAACGTCACTTACGTTACTTCAATCTATGAACCGCGCATGCGTGAGAATGACAATCGTCAAGATGAATCGGCACAATGTGTGATGCATCGCTCAACCGAGAACTAAACCGGACCGGCGAACCGCAACCAAGAACCGCTAGTCTCAATCGGCCCTAAAGGCGCATCGAGCCTTTCTTCGCCATCTTCAATATATTGTACACTGAGCAAGAGGTTCAGTAGCTTAAGCTTAACAATGCTGCCTCCCTTGCTTGAGAGACCCGAAGAATCGGCTAAAAGCTAGTTTGACTTGGGAGCCAAGTAGGCACTGTTTGGCATGCCAAGCAAACATGACCGGTCACAAGCCAAGTCCTGCTTGGCATTCCACTTAGTATCTACTTGGCTCCCAAGTAAACCTAGCTTTGAGCTAGACACGACCCCAGCTCTAGCCTCAGGACCTGACCCAGGTTGTGTCGATACAAGCCTACCACTCTCTGGAAGAAGGTTGTGTGAGTTACCCCTACTTCCTCACAGTACCTGAAATCCTTTGTCCCTATGGCCCTAGAAAGTACACTTAAGGTAAGGCTCTAAAACAGGATTAGTTTCGATCGCTAAGTTTCCGACTCGAGGGCTCAAAGAACTTGCGAAGAAAAGCCAACGGCTATCCTATCAGCTGCAGCGACCTTTTCATTACAGACCAAAGCTTGGATACATTGACCTCCG
The DNA here is from genome assembly GCA_011762715.2 of Neuroterus valhalla. Taxonomy (NCBI): domain Eukaryota; kingdom Metazoa; phylum Arthropoda; class Insecta; order Hymenoptera; family Cynipidae; genus Neuroterus; species Neuroterus valhalla. Next base: position 19,829 of record WSXT02106088.1, read on the forward strand.
AATGATCCAACCTACAATACGCAGCATTATCATGAATCAAATTTCTGGAGGTCAGTCTAAGAGTTAGCAAGGACAAACTTCATCATCAGCGTATGTCGGAAGAATAATTCCGATGGGCTGAATAATTGCGATTACCTTCAGACCACAACTTGGCGCACAGTGGTTCAGATCCCCAAATTTCTGGTCAAAACATGCAATAAGCGAGTTGAAAGGTAAATATCTGTAAGTATTTGGGGTCGCTGAATTGGAAAATGATATTTGTTTTTCATGATTCAGAAAAGCGGACACAAAATGGAGGCCGACTTGCTTAAAAAAATACAGAATGAAATGAAAATCAACTTTTATTTACGTTTTCGGGGTCACTGAATTCCAAATTATATTTGTTTTCCGAAATTCAATCAAGGCTTCTCCATCGATATCCGAAAATTTTCGGGATTTCACGGTAATTTACGGTAATTTGATGAATTCGTATAAAATAATGGCCCATCCAATTTTTTATTTTGGAAGAAGTTCATTACATTTCAAACATTAATTTTTATGTCAATTACAAATAAATAAATAATGTATAATAATTTCCGATAATGATTTTAAGTTGATTACACTCACATTAATAAATTGCTCAAAGAATTGTTATAAAAATAAGTTTCTTTGTCTCTATACATTTGAAGAAAGTCAAAGTAATCACCGTGTACAAATAAGATGAGATTTGGTCAAAACATTTGACGGCAGGGATTAGTATTCTCTGAAATTTCATCGTACAAAAAAATCTTGAAAGCTCCCTCCTAATATCCGTATCGCCCATGCGACGAGCCCCTCGCTATGCGCCGCGCCAGGCACGTGAAACGGTGCGTCGCACGCCTCAAAGAAATTGTTCCCAAAAGAAGTAGGCAAGCTAGGGCAGAAAATTTCAACGCCATTTTATTGGGGACACCTTCCCATGTACAACACAGTCAGAGTTGAAGCGGCCTGGTGCAACCTGGAAAACTAATCCTTTATCGAATTTTTGAATTTTTAATGCGAGAAATAAAAAAGGAGAGCGAGCATTCCGGCATCTCTTACAGACGCATGCATTGTTATTTTCACTTCAAACTAGTACAGAAATATTCTATATACCTTAACGGTTAAAATCTATGGGGTCAGGAAATACTGGTCCACTTGCAATGCCTTTTTTCGACAAGTGGCGGAACGTTTGACTTTGAGCGTATACCTTGTCGAAACTAATAAATATGAAAATCTACCCTTTTGGATTTCTCGACAGAAATGTAGCTTATACTTGTACAGTGAATCTCATGTCGATCGGAAACTGCCGATTTTCGAGGTTTTGGCCGGAAATTCGGGATTTTGAACCACTGTGTGGCGTGAGGTTTTTTCAAATCCTCAATTGTTAAATAAGAAAAATCGGGTTTAGGAGTTTACCCCGTTGGACCCCACACTGAACATCCTAGCTACATCATAAAGGCTCTTTAATACGTCAGAACCTGTCGATGTCAGGAAATCGTGTTTCGTGTTTTAGCACGACTCTAAGGAGAGCAGACCTGCAAGCAAACTCGAGCGCTCAAATACCTGAACCTCTCAAGTCTGAGAAGACATTTTGTTTATCTGATTCTCAATGTATCAGGTGCTTGAGAACTCTGAAATCCCTTCAAGTCCAAAAAGACCTCTCATGCCTCAGGTTCTGGAGCAGGGGTGTCTAACGTAAGGTTGGCGCGCTCCTGCTTTCTTCCCCTCCTCCGAGTGCTGCATCAAGAATTTTTCCTTCGTTCCATCACGGGCTTCGTCCGACTACGCCTGACCACGCCTCTTTGCGCGCAATGTTCACACAGCTTGGCTGCCGAGGACCGCTTCCCACATCGGGCTTACTGCATGAACGCATCCAAGATCGTAAGAGAGGGGTTGATGAGTGACAGTTATATACACCGTTGCTCACTCGTTGGACACCTCTGTCCTGGAGACCTTCTTGGCTCAAGAGCTTTCAAATCCTCTCTTGTCTCTGAAGATCTCTCGTCACTCAGAACTTTCAGAATTTTTAACAAGCTTCTAAAAAAATTTGTACAGAAGACGTCTCACTTCTGATTCCTGCAAATCAAAAAAAAGTTGGTTTCTAAGAACTTGAATTTGAAAAATTCATTATTTTCGAAATCGTTTTTCGAACCCATAAATTCAGAAAAGTTTTGTTCCGTGTTTCGACAACCATCCTGAATTTCCTAGTAACTTCTTGGTTGGAAGCTAGAGACATCAGACCTCAGAGTGCAGAAGAATCATTAACTTTCTGTGTTAGTTAGAAGCTTAACTACACAAGAGGTACGAGTCTAGAATGTTTTTTCAAGTCATGTTGGAAGCGGGAAGACCAGGAAACACGCTCGAGAAGTGAGTCTCTCGCATCCTCGACTGAACTTGGACGAGGTCTCTGTTTACATCTGCGGCGCGGGTTAGGAAAGGAAGAGGGGTAGGTTCGGCTTGAGCAAATGTTTACTCGATGCTTTTCCGGGAGTTTCCTTCACGGCGCAAGTTTCTAACGTAAAAGGTAGATCATCGTTCAGCTAGCGTGCGAAATCGTAAAATGGGAATTTTCCTGACGTAATCGACCTATCCGAGCGAATTCATTGCTTGTAAGACGTCAGAGGTCGCTTTGTTCCTTCAACGTCCATCTCTCTTTCTCTCCTTCATTTCATCTCCCTCTGTTTGTACCGTCATAGCTACAGCTTATACCTCCATAGTCGTATCTTATACCTCATACCTCTGTTCTCGCTCACTCCTTCCCTCACCCTCCGGCTGCCCCTCTGTATTAATTACCAGGCCGCTAATTGCTATTTATTAGACTGGCGTGCACGCCGAGGTATATTCGCTTCAAGTATATATGCCGCGTTCCATGTTCCGTGTACATTCACCAAATGGTTCCGTTGTTGCTTTCTGGTTTAGGCGCGTCCTTGATGCTTGAGAGGATGCATCATACGACCCTCCGTCTTCCTTTCTGCCTTTGGGCGATAAGTTAGATCTTGGTATGTTATTTGAGGAAGCAGGAATCTTCGTCCATAAAGAAGCTCATGATTTTGTCCATTCATCAACATGTTAATAATTTCTGCCTTTTTTTTAACTTCCTATCCCCCCTCGTGGACAGACGTAGTTCAGGGATCAAACCCTCTAATAAGTTTTGTTTTCAGAACACTTCGAATGAATGAGATTTTAAGACAAAATATTTTTTATTTTCCAATCAGTACCATTAACAGACAAGTGGTTGAACTTAAATGCAGGGAGACTCATTTCCAACAAAAAATTTAACTCTGAACCAAATAGTTGAATTTGCAAGATAAGAGCACCAAATTTCAAGAGGATAGTCGAATTTTCAATCTCAAAAGATGAATCTCCAATCTAAACGGACAAATAATGAAAAAAGTCAATTTCTGATTAAGAATATAATTTCAACAAGATAGTTGATTTTTTAGGTGATACTTGAAGATTTCAAAATAATAAATTTTTGAACCGAGAAGATTTAGGTTTCACAAAGAAAGACAAATTTCCAACAAAATAAACTATTCTGATAAATATTGTCCAATTTCGGAGCCAATAAGACCAATAATCAACAGAATGGTTCCATTGTCAACAAAATAATATTCTTTTCCAACGAAAAAGTTAACTTTTTTACCGATTTGTTCATATTTCGAACAAATAGTTTGAGTTTTCCAAACAAGTTGAAGTTTCACCAAATAAGATGAATTTTTGAACGAATAAATCAATTTTCAACCAACAAAATTAATTTCATGACAAAAAGAATGATTCCCTTCCAAAACGACGTTTTTTTAAATAAATGAATTATTTTCATGAATATTATTCAATTTTAAAGCCAAAAAGATCACTTATTTACAAAAGACTTGAAATTTTTAACCCAAAAGTATTATTTTACATCAAGAATAATTGAAGAATAAATTCTCACAAGAAGAGAAGAATGTTCAATTAAAAACATCAATTTCCAACCAAAAAAGGAACAGTAACCTTTGCATCTGGGAATAGTAATTCTTAAACAAAAGAAACGAAGTTTGGAACAAAGTCCCAACGAAATAGTTAAATTTTGAACCAAAATGATAAATCAAGGACTAAAAAGAGGTTTTTTCAACGGAAGAGTTGAACATTAAACCAAGTAGTTGAATAATCAACCATGAACATGATTTTCAAATCAAGAAGGTTACTTTTATACAAAAAGATCATTAATCAATAAAATACATGAAATTACAACAAGATAGTTGCATTTCCAATTAAAAATAATCAATTCATAATTCTTCATATCTGTGGTTAAAAATGCAACATGGCAACATTTTTGGTAAAAAATGGATGTTAAAATTATATAATTTGATATTCTTGGTCGGAAATTCATCTTCTCGGTTAGAAGTTCATCTCTGTGGGTTGAAAAATGATCTTTTTGGTTTTAAATGAACTTTTTCGTTGAAACCTAAATAATTTTGTTTTAAATTCAAACACCTTCTCGAAGTCATTTTTGTGGTCGGAAATTCAACTTTGTCGTTGATGATTTGTTTGTTTTTTTATTCAAAATTCATCGCTAATGGTGGGAAGGTCATCTCTATCGACTTTAAATCTACTCTTCCCCGAATGGCTCAACTGTTTTGGTTAAAGTATCAACTAAATCCTATAAAATTTGCCCCCTTTGCTTGACAATTCTATCATTGGGTAGAAAATTCATCTTCTTTAGTTAAAATATCAAATTTTTTGTGAGAATGTCAACTTTGAAGAATAAAGCATGGAATATTTTCTACAGAATTTTTGTCTTTGGTTTGTAGATTCAACTATTGGGTTGAAAATGCAACTAAGCTGGTCGACCATTGATATTTCTATTCTAAAACTAGATCATTATGGTTTGAAATTCAACATTGCCCGCATTCTCGGATAAAAATGGATGTTGAAAATAATTAATTTAATATTCTTGGTGGAAAATTCATTTCCTCGGTTTGGAGTTCATCTTTGTAAGTTGAAAAATGGTTTATTAATTCTGTTTCAAATCCAAACATCTTCTCAAAGTCATCTTTCTCGTCGGACATTCAACTTTTTCGTTGATAGTTTATTTTTAGGATCTAAAATTCATCCCCCATGGTAAAAAAAGTCATCTTTATGGACTTGAAATCGACTCTTCTGTGAATGGATCAATTGTTTTCTTTTGAAATATCAACTAAATCCTACAAAATTGACCTTTTTTGCTTGAAAATGCTACCATTGGATTGAAAATTCATCTTGCTTGGTTAAAGTATCCATTCTTTGATGGAAATTTGAACTTTTTGGGTTAAAGCATTGACTCTCCTCCAAAATTTGGCTATTTGGCTTAGAGATTAGACTATTGGGTTGAAAATGCAACTGAATCGGTCAATTATTTATATTTTTTACTTGGAACTTCTTCATTGTGGTTTTGAAATTGAACATTGAAAACATTTTCAGTTAGGAATGGATGTAAAAAAATCTGCCCGCTGCGTGGGCACATTCTCATGGCGCGCTGCGCGCGCGTCATTCGGATCTTGCGCTCCGCGCTCGATAATGTATTTACCTCGCGCTACGCGCTCGGTTTTTTTCACACCTCGCGCTTCGCGCTCGACTTCATACGTGTTTGATTGAGTTTACAGTGTAATGCATACACAGAATTACAAATATTGCAAAACTGCTGAAAACCTC